>PVKC010020045.1:0-18826 GCA_004027635.1 Crocidura indochinensis
CCTCATTTAAAGAAGTAAATATGCAATTATCCTACACAACAGGGGTTAATTGCATATCAATTCTGGAGAAAGTGTAGGAAATGTTAGGTAGCATGGCTGCAATGCCAAAAGTTCCCAGGCATGAATAAACACGATATAATGGGATATCTTACTGCAATTCTTTTCATCGGAAGCATCTGCACAATCTATATTCTGGTTGCACCGTGCTGATCTTGGAATACATGTCCCATCTGCACAGCGGAACTCAACAGAGGCACAGGTTGAAACTAGAAAGAAATATGAATTTTGATGAACTCATATTTTATTTAGTTTTACTTTAATCATTGTGAGAAGTCAAACTTGACTGATGGCCCTACCTCATACTTGAGTTAGATGACTCATCTGTTTTCTCTAGTAAAACAGTTATTTCCACTCTTGTGGCATACTAAATAGTACCCAAAAATTGCTTGTTTATATATCTGCTTCTCCACTAAATTGCAAGTTCTATGTAAGCATGGATTGTGTCATGCATGTCATAAAACAAATAGTTTAGAATGAGGCAATACTTAGAAACAGAACTTCGATGAAAAATATATCTCCTTTCAACTTTAAAAGCATAAAGCAAAGATATTTACCAAATACCCGAACACAGAGGCCGGAGCCCTAGATCAGTGGCAGGGCATTTGCCTTCCATACGACTGACCCAGGATGGACCTGGATCAATCCCTGGCATCCCATACGGTCTGCCAATACAGGAGCGATTGCTGAGCAATTAGGCAGGAGTAACCCCTGAGGGTCACCGGGTGTGGCCCCCCCAAAAGACAAACAAATCAACCCCCAAATACCCGAACACAGACAGGAAAGTCAATATCTGGTTGCTAAGAAGTCAACTCCCACTGCTATGAGGAAAATAAGAAGAGAGACACAGAGACTGAGTGGGAGAAACTGAACATTTGATTACTTATAAGGTGAATAACTTAGCATTGTTAGAAAATCACGGGTGCTGTGTGTTTAATACTCCATCTGTGGTCTTATCCTGACATTGTTTAAAGAAATGTGAAGCCTCGAGTCAAGAAACAGAAATGTGTTATGACTTGTCTATCTTTGGAAAGTCTGACTTTCCAATTCCCTATAGGATGTAGATAAAATCAGCTGTAATATGCTATTTCATTACATATATCGTGCAAAATAGGTTTTTCTTAATCATATATTCCTTTTTATATTGCTTACATATTTACTACTTCATAATGGTTCCTAACAATATGTTAGGAACAGATGCATGGCATGCTACGTGCATTACATTAACTTAGGTGAGATTTTTATTACAAATTCAAATTTGCACAGGTTGATTATGCTAATATGCAACCTGAAGCACTCTTTGATTATGCCACTTTTACTAGTGTTGTTATTTTAAGAGTCTATTTAATTATAAATACAAATTATATCAATTGTAAATGGAAAAAGTGCTATCTAAAAATATGCAAATTTTCCTCAAGGGTGTATATGTCATTTGTATTTCATACTGTACTGTTCTTATTATATTTAATTATGTCTTCCAATTGTATCCTTATTTGTGTTTAAATGACTACTAGAATAAATGTTTTATTTACAATTACAATTATAATAGTCTCATTGTTTTCTTCATTAAAAATGACAACTTAGCATGCAAAACAGATAATGCTATTATGAGTAGAGATAAATGCATGTATGAAATACATATCATCTTCTATATTATTCTCTAGTACATTTTGTGTTCAATAATATTTCAGTGGAAATCATAAGTGAACACATACACAGTAAATAATCATGACATTTTGTGTTTGACTTAGTTTTTGATCAGTAATCTTAAAAGTTGTTGTGTCCTAAAAGATTCTGTGTAATCCCTTTATATAGAAGACAGGTTTCATTTTCCTCTGACACAAAATTTTGGATAGCTTTAATATTTCTAGCAAGAATTTATTCTGTAATACATTTGATATGTTATTCTACACTTAGAGTTATATTATAGGCTACTAGAAAGATTTCAGCAGGGATATTGCAACCCATTACAGAATCTTGATTTCCCTCCAAACTTCCACAGAGAATGCTCTGTGGATATAGTAGGAAGATTATTAGAGAGGGTTTTGGTGGCAGAAAAAGAAACAGATTATGACTCCATTAGTACTGAGGTAGTGTTTCAGATGGTTGAGGATTGGAGATTCAGGGAATTACCGTTATGGGGTTTCAAATTAGTGAGGGTAAACACTGACTATTAGATTAAAAACCTAAAGCCATTAAAACCTAGTCATGTATGAAAATTCTGGAAAAAGGAAATCTGTGTGGAATTAAGTTTTAACTAGATAAAAAGAAATGAGAAAGTTGTGTTTTGAGAAAAGCAGTTAGATAATAACATTTGAAAGAAAAGCCTAGGGTAAAGGAAATAGTTTGTGATCAAAACAATTGAATAAAGGGTGGAATATTTACAAGAAGCACTTTAAACACACTTTTTAATCAATAGCAATAATAAGACTGACAGATATTGAGAAGTGTTTGGGGACTTTATTAGAGTATATGGCGTATGCAAGTAAGAGTAGCTTACTTCATATGCTATCAACGTGGATTCATACATTTTTAATATAATAAAATTGGGGCATTAAGAGTGAAATAGAGGTGACAATGACATGACAAACACCAAGCAGGATGCAGAACTTTGTAAGCTACAAGGTGATTGGGATGATTAACACCTCTATTTGCAGACAAGAAAGTAAAATGTCTTGAGATAAGATAAGTATATGCAGTATTAGAAATGTCATTAAATATGTGTGCAAATAACTCTTCTGCCAAAACATTTTTCATTATGTTCCCTCCACTGTGTTCTTTTCTTACTCTTTTTCAATCAAATATTAAAATTTGTTTCACTATTAGTGTGAATTTTTCCCCTCAGGGAAAAAGAAACTGGAATGTGTAATTTGTCAAGAGAATATGAAAGCTTTCTGAAAAATTTTCCTTAGGCTAAATGTATTGAAAAAGAAAAACTAAAATAATGTAGTCCAAATAAAGATAACCCAAGTGAGAAACACTAAACTTTTCCCTCCAGATAGTCCAAAAGAAAAAGCAAGTGAACAAAATGTGTGTGAAAACATAGCCCAGCTGTATCAGAATAGCAATGAGTAACTACAAAGGAAAGAGCTGACAGTGAATTGTGGATTGAAAGTAGGAGTAAAAAGTATATCATTTTTACCTCTTATATTTTATTAATTTTCATCTTTCATTGCATTTTCCATGTCAGTTAAAATATTCAATGAGAATATGAAATATATAAAAATCAATTGGCTATCGTGAGGTTCTTAGGATGTTTCTTATAAATAACTTAAGTGAATGTTTTTCTTCCAACTCCCCTGACTGTCCTGTGGCTAAAGAAAACTGACAGGGGAAAGAAAAGGCATTAAATTTGCTATCATATCTCTTCTGCTTGCTTTAAAAGTAATCCTTTATTTAATTTATTGGTTTGACTCCAAGGGTATTCGAACCCATAGGGAATGATAATTTCTTCTCTTGACAAGAGTATTTTTTCCCATTTTCTTTTTTTGTAGTCCTCAAAGTTTTGGTATGTCATTAGGAAAAAGCAAATACCCGCATTTTCTCCTTCACATAACCTCAGACTACTTAGATCTTTAGTCCAACAGAAAGTATTTAGGTGGCCCAAGAAAGTTTAGATACTTCCAAGGAGTGTATTTATATTCAGCTCAGCAGTGAAGGTAGGGGAGGTATAATGCATTCTCCTAGAATTTGTTCACATAACCTCTCTCACTACAAAAGGTGGAATACAGAATGACAAACTTTCTGAATAACTCATCGTATCCCCACAGCTAGACTGCTGTCTAAATCTCTCACTCATAAAAGGAACAGCTATAAAGGGGAAGTAAATAAAAGATTTATAAGGATTTGAGAGTTTGTTTTTTTTCTTCAAGGAAAGGATGACAAAAAAAAATTCCTTGAAATAACAATTTCCACTGTGTAGATTCCATGTGTTACAAGCATAAAACAATAGGGCTATCAATTATTATGAACATTTATACTAAATAAAAGTAAAATAGTTTCAAATAATTTAAAGAAGACTTCAACATTGCCTTACTCAACATACCATAAAATGTGTGAAAATATTGTCCAGTTTAAATATTTTATAGTTGCCATTTTTTTTAGATGTAAAACCATTGGTGTCTGTATATGTGTTTTAAGTATGTGTGTCCAATGTATATACATGCTAAAAGACCCTCCATCCTTTTGTTGTAGTGACAGAAAAAAACCCAGCACTCTTAAAGAATTCCTTTTGCCCTTCACTGTTCATTCTCCATCATGTCTTATGTGCAGTTGTCTGTGTGTTGAAGGTACACATTTGAAACACTGCTTTGTAAAACAGCCTAATGGGAAATTGAACTGTAAGTTCTTTATTTCTCTGTTGGTGTAAAAGGAGCCCCATAAGGCTACTGTATGAACAAGCTTAGGAAGGCAGAGAAAATAAAAGGGACATTATGAGGTCATTGAACCAGTTTTCCATCCTAAAATCTTTTTAATTTATATATTCAAAATAATAGGTCTATTTACTTAAATCTATTTTTAAAGTAATAAATTTGAGTTACCATAAGCCTATGATTTAAAAGATATAATAGATTGAAAGAACTCCAAGTCATGATTTTTTGTTTAAATATATACAATTGAAATGACTTACAAATGTTTGCTATTACTACTATTTTTACCTCATAGTTAAAAGTCTGGTAGAAATTTCACAAGTTTTACTGTGGAGAAGTATATGGTCAATACAATTTTAAAAAAGGAATAGAGTGTTTAGATAAAAAGATATGAGGCCGTTTCAGTTATTAAAAAGCAAGTTATGAAGTGATTAGAAAGAGTAAAATCTATTTTAAATTTATTAAAAATAATATTTCTCTTTAAATAGTAAATATAATAATTTAATTAATACTCATTATGTGCTAATAATAAGTTTCATAAGTCCAAACAAAATACTAAATTTACAACCTTTAAGAAACACTAAGCATTCATTTTTAAAAAAATGGCAATAGTTATTGCTTAATTTTTTTATGAAAATATTCTAATTTTTGAAGATATTTCACAATCCCTTTCCATTCTAATTTGGCATCTTTTTGCAATAATATTAAGTAAATTCTTCTTTTCTGCTTGCAAATAACTGATTGAGAATACCCAATATTTTGTTTTTATAAACTCTTCCTGTTCTTTCTTTTATAAAGGTCAATTAGTTTCGTGATCTAATAATTTTTATATAACTCTCTTATTTTAACTTCTATAAGTGATTTGATGCAGCCTTTGAAAACAATAACTGCTCCATTTATCCCCTGAGCTTTTTTCCTTATGACTTCTCAATCAATAGCTTTCCTCCATTAATCTAGGTTCATGTTTATCTGCTTAAAGATTCACATAAGTTTAAATTCTGAAAGCAGGTATCTGTGTCCAATGGCTTAAAAATATCTGTACAATATTCTAATTGCCAGGCTGAAAGATTTTGCATTTATTTTGCAAACATAGGAACTCCATTAGCTATTCTTTACTAGGGTTCAAAGATATAAAACATAAAAAAATTGCCATTGGCAGAAAATTAGAAGAAACAAAATAGAACAATATCAAGAGCAACATGTAAAAAGTGAGTAGCAAACATGAAAATTAAGAGCAAATAAGTAAAACAAAGAAAAATTGGCAATAGAATTAAGGCTAAGAAGTAAGGTTGAAGTTGAATATACAAAGATGAAGGGCTTCTGATGAATAGTAATGATCTTTCTTTCATCTACTTATTTATTTCATTACACTTGAGATTAAACCATGTATCTTACACATTCAATTAATATCCTCCACAGTTAATCTATATATAAGTGATAAACATGTAAAAGGGAGAGTTAATGATAACACCAACATTTCCTGTCTGGTGATTAGGAAATTTATTGCTTCAAAATTATTTGTAAATCTAAGGGTTGCGAAAAAAAAGGAGAATAATTTTGAAGCAATAAATTTAGCTCTGTTTAACAGCAATCTCATGCATAAAGAAATATAATTAAAGAGGTAAAAACAAGATTTTGGTGTAAGTGGTAGAATAGAAATTATGAAAAGAATGTACATGTTCATGAATTGTTTTTAATGCTAGAAACTGCACTCCAGCATATTTTTCTAAAGCTTGTCCCAATCATGTTAGTCTGTTTCAGAAAATAAAGGGTAAAATAATAATGTTTGGAAATCATAAATATTTAGAAATGTTCAGGAAACACTTAGGGTAATAATATTTCTAGGCTGATGTATTATCCATTTACCTTTGCAATCTAATTCATCCGAGTTGTCTCCACAGTCATTTTTACCATCGCATAACTTGCCATGGGGAATGCAACGCCGATTGTAGCAGGGCTTAAAACCTTTCCGGCAGCTTCGGTTTTCTTGTACATAAAAAGTAGAAACATATAAGTAAAGATCTTATAGAAAAAATTTCATGAGAAAAAGTCAAATCATATTTTGGGCATCATAACTCAATTCTGAATTTTAAAACAAATCCTTTCTAGTATATCAAATCTCTTTACTAGAATATGTTTATTAAATGGTTCATGCATTCAAGAGCCTTTGACTGTTTAGCTTTAGTGATTCAGATGTTATTATATCTTTTAATTATATCCATACATTTGTTTCTGGCATGTTGGCAGGTGCAACAAAATTAAAATAGATTACTTTCAATTCTGAAGAAGTAAATCTCAACTTTACATGTAATAAAAAAAAATCTATGTAACACCTACTTTCTTTCTCCTTTGCATATCTTAATATCTTAATGAGAGAAATGGGAATCCATGTTCCAAAATCAATGTGCCACAAAACACCTTTCTATCCAGAAATTTATCTTAAATTATCTAAAAATAGTTCAGGGGGATAACACAACAGGTAAGGCACTTTTTAAAAATCAAACCTGAATTTGACCCACACCTCACTGCATTTGTTCCCCTGACCCTGCCAAGAGGGATCTCTGAGCACAGATCTAAGAATAAGCCTTAGGCATTGCCAGATTTGGCAAAAACAGACAAACAAACAAAAAGAAATAAACTAATATCTCTAAATAAGCTCACAGAATGTATTTAAAAATGATTAATTGCCTTTAAAATTTTGAGGCAGAATTGACCATTTTCATGGGTCAATTATATAAATATTATAAATACTATAAATAGGGTCAATGTCTGGACCCTAATTTTGGCATTGGCTCTATACTAAGCAAATCTTATTATGAATGTGTTAATTTAATAAACTCTTGGTTACATATTTTGTATGCAGGATGCCCAGGTTTGATCCCAAACGTTCTCTGATCCTCCAAGCACTACTGGAATAAACCTGGAGCACTGAGACAAATATATCATGAAGCACCACAATATATGGTTAAAATACAAAACAAAGCTAATACCCATTTGGACCAATCACCATTTAGGCTAGTTTCAGTAGCAGTGCTAAACTAAAGCACAAAAAATCATTGAATAGAGTCAGAATAAAAGGTTTGAAAACAAAGCTGTAATCTCATATTTAACTCTGGAATTGGAATCGGGTAGAAAATGATAACCTAAAGATAAATTTATTCAGTGATACTATTTTTATGTGGTGCTGTAGTTAAAAATTATTCTCATTTTAAAAATTTATGTAACAGTAAAGGAGAAATATTTTTTCAAAAATGTAAATTAAAAAAAACGAATGGTTTAATAGCTGATGCTTTCATAATATGATTGCAAACAATGCTTCAAACTAATTTTTTTTTGGGGGGTCACACCTGGAAGTGCTTAGGGGAACCATATGGGATGCTGGGATTCAATCCACCGTCCTGCATGCAAAGCAAATGCCCTACCTCCATGCTATCTCTCTGGCCCGAATTTAATTTATATTTTTATAATTTTGGGTAGCGGATTACTGTCAGTACTCAGGAATCACTTCTGACTCTGTACTCAAGCAAACATAGGTAACACAGGGACTCAAACTGGGTTGGCACATGCAAAATATGCACTTTTACCCTTATTCAAATGATCTGGCTCCCATAATACCATATTTTAATTTGCCTTTAATTGAGTAACCAGGATAAAATTCTTTAATAAGTAGTGTGATGATTTTATAGAGAATAAGGTATATCTTATTAGACTTTGACCACAGCTATTGTTTTAGATTTACATATTAGTAAGAGATATATGGACAATCACATATATAAATTCAGTAAGTGTCATCAAAAATAGGATACATTAAAAACTTCTCTCTGAAATGAGCAAGGAACATATGAGATACATACCACAGTATAGCAGTTTTTCATCTGATTTATCCTTACAATGAAGAACACCATCACAGGTGAGCTGGTAGTCAATGCACTCACCATTTCCACACTCAAACTCTGAATACACGTTGCAGGAGGAGTTTTTAGCTGAAAGTCAAAATGTCAATGATGTTTTGTAAAACTGAATGTTTTTGATGCCATAACTATTGTTTATCTTACTGCAGAACAATTAATATGTTCCTAATATAAATAAAATCGGAGATAATAGCTTTTTAAATTTTGGTAAATTGACATTCATTGAGAAATTTTAAAGGAATTGCTATACATGATTTTATGGCAAATTATTGACTGTGTGGATAAATACTTCATATTCAATAACTCTACAAGATTATGTTAGAAAATTCATCTTAAAATATATCTCTAGGTCCAGGTATAGCTCAGGGGTCAGGGACACATGGCTATAATCTCCAGAGACTCCCCATATCTCTATTGCAGTTATAGCTCCAGTATCTCCAAACAGGCTGCTTAAGGAACATTGCATCACTAGATGCTGGCAATTTAATTATCCAGCCCAGTGAGAGTATTGTGAGGAGAGGGTTTAAGGCCTTGAGTACTGTTTAGAAGTACCCTCCAAAAATTAATTTGTTCATGATAATAAAGTTAATGACTTAAATTATATATGCCTGTTAATTTTTTGTTAAGTTACTTAATTGGTATCTAATTAGTAGTATTCAATCCAAATGGATACAAATTTTCCAGTACGTGTATTTACACTTTTGAAGAAGTGCTTGAATTATCCCTGTTAGATAAATTACTGCTGTCCCCTCTGTAATCTGGTTCCTTGCCAGCTACTTTCAGAGAAACTTTAGATTGATCCTATCATTCTAATTATCAAAAATACTAAAATTATTCTCATTAGTCTTTCACTCTCTCCATGGTGAGAGGTACTAAAGACTAGAATTTGTCTTCATGCCACACATAAATAGTTATATTTTTTTTATGGAATGCTGGAGGATATGACTTTTGGGTCAATGAAAATCTAATAAAGCAAATGCACCAAATGCATATGGGTAACCAATATCATATTGTCCCATTTCTAAATATTAGTATATCCATTCAGAATTGAAAATACAAGCTTTATGTAGTGGACCACATTGTAACCTTAAGTCATGAGAGCCCAAATCATGAAATTCTCTATTTCTACAACTGGCGTAACCTAGGGTTTTTATATGAGCCTATTTGAGAAATTATCTTGGAGAAAATGGACTTGTATTTAACTCTTAAAAAAGAGGTCAACTAATAAAATTTTGTACATTTTTTTGCTGTTTGCTTGCTATATTCACTTCACTGTTTGTTGAATAACTTCACTGTAAAATCCAATTATAATAAGTATGTTGTTATACAGAAGGTAATTAAAATTCTTTAATCTTGAATGATACAGAAATGCAGTTCGATTTTATAATTTATTATCAACTTTAAGCTTTATTTCATAAATTTGCAATTATATAGTCACCATTGGAGTTTTGAATATTCAGTATTTTATTAATTATTTCTACAATTTAACTTACATTAATAAATAAATGCCCTCTCTTCATGTAAAAACTCTAAATAAATTTTTCAATTCAATGGCAATTTTTGCTTAATATAATTTTTATCTTGTTGCAGTTCAAACTTCATTGGTCATGTGATATGTCATTACATGAATTAACTACATCTGAAAGTTGGACTAAATTTTAAATAATAGCTAATAAGATTGTTGTTATTGTTGTTGTTATTACTATTATTATTATCATTATTATTACTACTATATATAATGAACCCCATATCATGAACTAAACAAATTTCAGCCACTTAACTGAGCACCTACTATTCTAATGGTATTCTCTTCTTATTTCGGTTTTATTTCTCATTATATTTTCTAAGCATTGCTCAAGGAGCCAGGAGCCATACCCAAAGGTACTTAACCAACGAGTTTAGACAGTTAGTCCCATGCGAAGCTATCCAGAGTTTTCAGAACTATAAGAAACTCTTAGAGCCAATTCAATAGTACACTGACCATTGTTTATGCCACATAGTTTAAGCATTCAAACTCAGTTCTCTTGGTTGTACAAAGCAATTGTTCCTAACTAGTTATATTCCCATACCTTAGTCTGTTTTCAACAACTCACATAATTTCTTATTGCCAATAAAAACCAGTTGGTATAATGGGAAAATTCATAAATTTATTTTATAATTATCATTTATCTAAAAGAAAAATTACTTGATTATTGTTTTTATTAAGTAAAAGCATACTCATATTTTTATTGTCTAAGCATAATTCTTGATTGAGTTTAAGAAATAATATTACTGTGAACGATATGTAAGCTACTATGATTAAAATAAAAATTATATTTAAAAAAAAGAAATTGTTCTGAGAGCTAGAGAACAGCACTTGACTTGCAAGCAAAAACCGGTTTTGATTCGGACACCCCATGTAGTCTGCTGAGCTCTGCTAGGAATGCTTTTGAACACAATACAGGAATAACCTTTAAGCACTACTGGATTACACCCAAAAATAAAAATTCTACGAGTCCACAGGTAGTATAGGAGTTAAGCACATGCTTTGCATGAAATAGACCTGGTTCGGCACCACAAGTTTTCTCAGAAAATTCATGATTTCTCAACCCTAGTGATTCCTCCTCCCACCTTTTGATTGTGCCCTGGAAAACCCCAAGAATCAATGAGTTAGCCTAAGTGGTTCCTAGCAAAGTAAAGTATGATGCTATAATATGATGCTCATATTTTAATATTCTGAATGTTTGGCCAAAGATTACTAGCACCCCATACCTCTTCTGATACTAATCTAGCTTCCTGAGCTTCTTGGTAGTCCAAAGGGTATGTGGGGGAAAGAGAAGTTTAATAATCTCATTCACATAAATGATAATTGACTTTACCTCATTCAATTTGTTGTTATTTCTATTATGGATGTTGATGTGCTTAGCAGTGTCATGTAAATGAAATTGTCTAATCTTTTTTGTCAAGAGCTATGACAGTAAATCATTTCCCCTTAGCTAGGTTCCAATGAATTTCATTTTACCCCTTTAACATTACCATTAACATTCATGACTGCACTGGGTGAACTAATTTTGATGTGGATATAGATAGGCCAGGAATATTCTCATTTCCTAGTGATGAATTTGACAAGATAAATCCAAGATACATGTCCTTTCCCATCTCTCGCTCTCTCTCTGCTGGATCATCGTTTCAATATGAATGCACAATAGATATGGGTTGCTGTTGTGGAGCTCTGTCAGCTTTGAAGAATTAAATATCACTCTTAACAGTTTCACGTGTATACAACAGTGTTCGCTTAAAGGGTAGTTTTCTGCCTGATTCTTTATCATCAATAGAAACAAGTGGCTTAGTAGGGACAGATGCAACTAATCTATTTGTGGCAATGGCAGTCATTCACTGTAGACAATTTAAGTCTTGCTGTTTTGACCTGTGACAATAACATGAAGAATTCTAACACACGTCTAGCACTTTAGGATGACAGATGGCATCAGATCCAGATCATTACAGCTGAAACCAGAAAGGCAAACTCTATGTGAGTTTGAGCAATTGCCAGAGCAATTCAGAAAATCATTTAAGTAAGAGCATATCTTAGGATTTGTGATCTGAATCATTGAAATTGGATAGCCGTTGAAAATTTACTAATCAACTGCATTTTGCCCTTGTTTACTTTGGCACAGTATAAAATATAAAGATTAGCAATTGTGATAAGGGTGTCCTTTTTTGGTCATCGTGCCAATTTACAAAGTGAGAAAATAGTTCTATGTTCCAGCATTTTGCAAAATAAAGAAAATCATGCCAAAGTGGTTAAAGTTAAGAGTAGATAAGAGCTAAAATTATTCTAATAAGATAAAAGTTCTTAACAGGAATCTAAAAATACATATAAATTATGATGCTTATATTTTAGTGCTGATATTTACAGCTTAGCTGAATTTCTAGATAAAGAAAATGAGGAAATAAAGTAGAGAAGAATGTTAGGGGAGAGGCGGGAGAGCAGAAGCAAATAGAGGATAGAAAATAAACTCCCCAATTACCACATCACAAGAATAATTTTACCCATTTCCAGTAAAAATTGTTTCCTCTCAACTTTTCTTTTTTTTAATTTTTTTTATTTTTTTGATTTTTGGGCCACACCTGGTGTCGCTCAGAAGTTGCTCCTGGCAGGCACGGGGGACCATATGGGGAACCGGGGGATCGAACCACGGTCCGTCCTAGGTTAGCACAAGGCAAGGCAGGCACCTTACCTCCAGCGCCACCACCCGGTCCCTCCTCTCAACTTTTCTATATAGATTGAATGTTAAGAAAAAATCAACATGTTTTAATGTTTCTGACTAATTTTTCATAGCAAAATTGGAGCACTTGAACCCATATTTATTTTAGAAACCATTTAAACTTAGCTGTTAATAACTGTATACAGTAATGGTACTAATTAAATATCACAATGCCTTTGGGAGGTATAAACATTATGCAGGGCTGAAATGTTACATTATTAATTAACATCTAGAAAATGATTATAAACAAACTGTATTAGTCATTCTTTCATTTATATACTGTGGTGGACTATGAGTACTTTTACTACAAGACCACAAACCTACTGTCTTTATTGTGTTTAATTTTTTTCTTACAGTCAGAATTATATGATTTGAGATGATTTTATGTTTTGTTTTGTTTTGGGGCCACACCTGGTGATGCTCAGGTGTTACTCCTGGCTATGTGTTCAGTCGCTCCTGGCTCAGGGGATGATGATATGGGACTCTAGGAGATCAAACCCAGGTTCATCCTGGGTTAGCAGTGTGCAAGGCAAATGCCCTACCACTGCATTATCACTCCAGCCACTTGAGATGATTATTTTACATAGATATTTTTATTGAGTCAAATATTTGCCATTCAACAATTTGGGAAAGATATATCTACCATTGTTTTAAGTTTTCATTATCTTGCATATGGTTCTATAACTGAATATTTAGTGCTGTACATCTCTAAAATAAGAGGAAAATGCACATTTTAAATATATTAAAATATTAATATTCAGATGTACCATATGAACACTCATGTCATAACAAATGTAAGCCCCTATACTTACTCACACATCTGTTGTCATCTAGTAATATTCTATCCCCTCTACAGGAACAATTTACTCTCCCATCAGGAGTTAAAAGGCACAGATCATGGCAACCTCCATTCAATAATGTACATGGAGAAAGTTCACCTGCAATGAAAAGGCTTTATTGGTAATACTGTTAGTTTAGTTTTTATTCTGTAGTAAAAACAGTTTAACCAAAAGTTACCCAATCCCTTAAACATATGTCATAATAAATTTATTCTGAAAATTCAAATTCTTAGAAATTCAATCATTTCAAAAATTAGAACATTTGTAGCACAAGATGGGACAACTTCCAACTAATTATCATAATACCAAGGTATTAAATTATCTACCACTTTTACTACTACTACTACTCCTAATATTAATAATAACCACACTGACACTTCTAAATACAACTTTAAAGGATATTTCTGAGATTAAATTTTTTGAAAATTTTATGTGCAAAAGTTTTACCAGCAAGTATTATTTTCAGGGAAATAAACTGCGTTGAATGTCCTGGATAGTAGAGAGAAAGAGAGTGTGTGTGTGGTAATATAATTCCATAAAAACACTTAAAATAAAATTTTTCTTTAATAATGTTTCCTTAAGTCATCTCAATTTCAACATATTACAAACATAAAATCTGATACCACCTCATGTAACTATAACAAAATCCAATAAGTACTATAAAAGAATATTAGTAGAAAATAAAATTGTATGAAATTATACATTTGTTTCTATTGTAACTTACAACTATTAGTATCATTGGCAACAGCTATGATTCCCATTGGTTGATGTGGAATATCAGAACGAAGAATTTTTGTATCTCCTCCTGTGTACTTGTTGGAACGCAAGATAGCTCTTCTTCCCCAGTCTGACCAGAAGATATAATTATTATATACAGCCAAACTAAGGAAAGTCCCGGGACCAGATTTGACAATAACCTGGAACAAATTGATACATATACTTTTAACATGTAGCATTCACCTATATATTTCCTTCAAACTATATAAAATTAAATATAATTTATTTTTAAATAAAGCCTAGTTAAAGATGAATTAGAATTATTTTCTTTAGGACTGGAACAATAGTACTGGGTAGGAGCGTGTCTTCCAATCAATTACTGACACTAAAATAGGTTCTATTGCTATCACCACATATGGTCCCTGAGCCTCATCAACCATGCATAACCTGGATAAACACTGAGTACCACCAAACTATTAAAAATAGTTTTTTAATCAACAAATAATTAGATAAAATGTTGTTAATATATTATCATAATATGCTTATATATTGTTTTAAACATTTAACCATATAAGCATTTATATTTGTTTAATATTGTAAATTGTCTCCATATACAGATTATCTTTTTAAAAATGTATGTTTAACAAGCTGGAAGCACTAAGTAACGGTACAAATTTAACAACAAATTGAACAACTTAACAACCATTTACTTATTTTAATATTTTATTAAGAAATATTAATATTTTATTAAGAAATATGTGTATTATATTACATGATGATATATTTAAAACATTGAGGATATAAATTGTAAAATATCAATATCCATAATATTCAGGATATTCCTTTAAGAAGCTTTAACATGCATAGATAAATCAGGAAGGTGGGCATTGGAGGTGGGAATGTTGCACTGCTGAAGGGCGGTGTTCTGTTTATGATTGATACCCAACTACAATCATGCTTTTTATCGTGGTGCTTAAATAAAGATTTTATATAAAAAAAGAAAAAATCCAAAGATTAAAATAAATTAAATAAAAGTGACGAGTTGAAATTTTTTAATACAACCACAAAGACATTAAACAATATTAATCAATCAAGACTTTTTAACACAATAGATATTGGCTAAGGAAGGACAATCAATAGGATCAATAGGAAATAAACAACATAACTTCCACATAAACACAATTTACAGTGTAAGAGAGATTCCAGGTCTAAGCCAACACTAAAATATATGAATTAGAACAGAAAACAGCTTTTAGTAGACTGAGAGCAGAAAGCTCAGATAACAAACACGATAGAGCAAAATCTGAATATGCACACAAAGATTCTCAGAGGATTTAGAAATGAGTACATTCTGTAACTTCTTGCAAGACAAAAGAGAAAGCCACAGATATGAAATAGAGAAAGAAACCTCCCTCTGTCACCCTAAAATGAGTACACTAAATAGTTTTGAAAATTTGCCTGGCCCATGACCAGTACTTCAAAAATTAGAGAAGTTGTCTGAGATGAATTTTTGATGGGAGACAGCCTCAGCCTCAACAATGAAAACATGTTTTAACCAAAAAAAAAAAAAAAAAAAAAAGCAAGGAAATTTTACTGAAAAGACAGAAGATTTCAAAGTAGTCCATTTACCAGAAATATCTCAAGAAAGGCAAGTTAACATTATAACACAGCGTTTAGATTGACTAAAACTAAAAGGACTAAACATTTTAAGTTCGTGTGGTAAAAGACTACTACTTAATTTGTTATGGAATTTATAGCATTTTCATAAAGTAACTCATTAACACTCCTCTCTCTCTAACTATATATTTATATATGCTTTATACCAAATACATATAGTTACATATTGAGTGATCATGTTGAGTTCAATATATACTGGGTGAGTATATATAATATATAGCTTTGCTATACATAGTTTGTGGGCCACAGCCAATGCCTTGCTTTACACTCAGGGAACACTACTGGGAGTTTTAGGGACCATAAGGAATTTTGGTGATCAACTTTAGGTTGGTGGCATCATACCTACTTTATTATTCCTCTGATCCCAATCTCAGTATTTTTTTTAGTAAACAATTTCAATTAACTAGTCTTTTTTTGGGGGGGGGGGGGTGTTTCACAACCGGCAGTGCTCAGGGGTTACTCCTGGCTCTATGCTCAGAAATCATTCTTGGCAGGCTCAGGGAACTATCTGGGATGCCGGGATTCAAACCACCATCCTTCTGCATGCAAGGCACATGCCCTACCTCCATGCTATCTCTCTGACCCTCAATTAACTAGCATTTAATCACTTATGAAATTTTATTATATACTATATACAAGATTATGCATATTACTTGTATAATAAATATCTTTATGTGATTTTAATAGCATATATGATAGATATTATTAACTTCATATATTATTAATAAGAATCAAAGCCAAAGTAATTCATTAAAATAATGAATAAATAAGAATTAAAGAGTTTACAGAAATCATAAACTTAGACACATAGTCTAAGATTTTTAAAATTCAAAGCAACTATTATCTAGATTAAATTGCATATATAAAACTCTCCTTGATATTAGGAACTGGAATAGCCCTTTTTCTATTTTAACATATGGATGTGTATGTATATGTTTATGTATATGTATATAAGTGTATGTATATAACATATGTAAGTATATGTTTGTATATATGGTGTGTGTATGTGTGCTATGCAAATTCATGTAATTAATTTGATCCAATTTTCATGTGTAAAATAGACATCTACATAAAATAATAGAATCACTAAGAAATAAAAATATCAATCTTAATCACTGGCTATAAATAAAAATATTGTTTTGTGTGGATATAGTCTATATGACATTAAAAGTTGTCCTATATTGTTTTCAAAAGTTTTATTTATATACTGAGAAATGATATGTTAAACTCCTTACTCGTTCATTTGTCATACTAAAAAAAAAAGAATAAGACTCTAATTATGACTTTTGTTAGTAGGTTTCAGTAAAGATAAAAAAACAAACAAAAAGAACAGGCTGACTCCAAATTAACTCATTTCTCTAGATAAAGCAAACAAGGAGAAAGAAAGCAGAAATTAGCAGAATCACTCACTTTTAACTTTATTTCTCTGTGTTAAAACATTTGGTCAAAAGTCCTTAATTTTTTTTTGCCTTGAAAACCTCATCAGCATCTTATAGTATAAAAACTTAGTGATCATAAATTACTACTTCCATGTCATATGGTAACATACCATAAATACATAACTTTGAGGAACTTTAACTTGAATCTTCTATCAAAATCATTCATGTTACTTCAGAAAAAGCCTTTTTGGCATAGGAACTTAATTCAGTGTAAGTTTCATCATATAGACAAATTGCGAGAGCTTTTTTAGAATAGACATATATGTCAAATATTTAGTCACTAATCATATACTACTTAGATCATAGAGCCTCACTAATGCCTAAGTGTTAAATCATTATAATCAAACTCTTTTTTTAAGTTACTATTATAAACCACACAATATTTCCAAAACACAGATGCTAACTTAAGCCAAATAATTTTAAAGCCAAATAAATAAATAAATAAATAAATAAATAAATAAATAAATAAATAAATAAAAGGAAGTACCACAATTTGCCGTTTCACTGAGAAGAACATGTGATTTTATGAGAAAAGACAAATTGGTTCTGGCCATAGCTGGTTAATGATTATTGCTATTGACAACAATCAATGCATAAGTGTTTTATTAAAAATCTTTGTAGAACAAAGGGATTTCCCTTGCTTATAGCTAACCTACTTTCATTTTGAAACAACCCATAAGGACCTTGAGCATCATTAAAAGACACCTTGAGTGATCACTAAGCACAAAATTGAGTAAGATCTAAGTAATGCCTAGTCTTAATAAAACCAACATATCTACCAACCAAAAATATGTATTTGAATGTATTTATTTTAATCCTTTTTTAAAGATTTACTTGGATTAATTTCAAAATCAGTCTTTAACTTTGTCTCTAATCGCACACACAAACATAAAGCATTTTATTTGCAAGTAGTATTACCAACAGTTATGTTTTACTGAAGAGTTGTCAATATAGTCTTTGGAGAATATTTACACCTTTAATAAACATTGCACTGCTGTTATGCTTTATATCATTGTCTAAATTCAATTCTCTTGACTTTTTAATAGTTTAGGAGAGAATGTGAGGGGCTACTCAATGAAGTATATATTATATCAAAACCTCCTATACCTGCTCCATATTTAAATGTCAGTTGTAAATTTCAGATCAATATTCACTATTATATCAAGCAATCAAATATTATTTTATATTGATTGTTATAAGAAGTTCATAGCAATCCTGTACAAAAAAGATACAAATTTGGGGTCGGAGCAGTGGTACAAGTGGTAAGGTGTGTCTGCCAGACGGAATAGCCAGGAGTAATCCCTGAGCATCACCAGGTGAGGCCAAAAAACAAGCAAAAAAAAAGATACAAATTTATTGTATCTATGAATATGTCTTTCTTTCTTTCTTTCTTTCTTCTTTCTTTCTTTCTTTCTTTCTTTCTTTCTTTCTTTCTTTCTTTCTTTCTTTCTTCCTTCCTTCTTTCTTTCTCTCTTTCTTCCTTCTTTCTTTCTTTCTTTCTTTCTTTCTCTCTTTCTTTCTTTCTTTCTTTCTTTCTCTCTCTCTCTTTCTTTCTTCCTTCCTTCCTTC
>PVKC010020046.1:0-18794 GCA_004027635.1 Crocidura indochinensis
CCTTCCTTCCTTCCTTCCTTCCTTCCTTCCTTCCTTCCTTCCTTCCTTGCCACATCCCATAACGTTCAGGGGTTACTCCTGGCTATGAGTTCAGAAATCGCTCCTGGCTTGGGGGACCATATGGGGCACCGGAGATAGAACCACGGTCTGTCCTAGGCTAGCGAGGGCAAGGCAGACACCTTACCACTTGTACCACCTGCTCAAGCCCCTCCATTCATTTTCTTTCCTTTTCTTTCCTGAAATTCAGGTCTAAGGATTATATAGGCATATTCCTCACCCCTTTAAACTACTAAATTCCCCCAATTAGTTATTCTAATACCACATACAACTGATATTGCATGCTTCTTCTTTACTTCATTTAACATATTACCTTCCATTTTCACCATGTTGCAGCACATTGCATAATTTTATCATTACATACAGATAAATTGTATTACATTGGACAGATAGATTGAAGGATAATTTTTATCAACTATCTACCTATTTATCTATCACCTACCATATATCTTTATGACCAAGTATTTTGCCAATGGACTTCTAAGTTGAGTCCAAATCCTATTACTGATTGATAAAATAAATACTTTTAAATTGAAGGGGTTTTTTTTTTTGGTTTATGGTAGTTAATTTTATGTATCAAGTTGAAGGGTGATTTTGAGTGAGCTAAACATTATACTTTTAAATTGTACTTCAGTGGAGCTGATTGTCTTCAAGATGTGGGAGGGCTGCATGCATCCATTTGAATGACTGAGTAAAATACTTCCAACAAAACAAAATGGATTATTCAGATGGAAGTTCTATATGCTTCCAGATTTTGGACTGGATCTGAAATATCGACTCCACCTGTATGTTTATTCTGTAAATCTACACTACAATTTGGGATATCTTAGGTTCCAAAATCACATTAGAATACTGGTAATTTGTTTTTAGGAATATACTTCTATACATATTATTTTATAAGTGTTTTCTAGAGAAATTATATTTGGTAATTATATATTTCATATTTATATACTTGAACATATTTATTTTAAGGCATTGGTCCATGTGAACCTAGAAGCTGATATGGCAGGCAAGATATCCAGAAAAGCCGATGGTTTAGTAGTGATAAGTGTTTATTTGCATAACTGCAGCTGTTATTGCATATTCCAGTATGAATTTCTGACAAAAATATTGTATTATTAAAAAATCAATTATCACACTTTTAATTTTTCTGATCCTTTTTGTTTTATCCATGCTTACAATAAATCATATCATACCTCATCACATTTGATATATCATAATTTTTGTTTGTTTACTTATTTACTGTGTTCATTGTGTTTCTCTGTAGAATTAAAATACAGTAAATTTGGGGAGTGTTTGGAAGTTAGCCATATCTGTTGCTGCATAGACTATGCCTTATGCTGTTCTCTGGAGTAACTTTTGGTGATGTTCATAGGACCATGTGTGGATCTGGGAACAAGCCAGATGTCAAAAGCCTTAAATATGTACTATCTCTGAACATATAGAGAATATTTTTACAGTGAATATTCTTAAAGCAGGATTTTGTGACACTTCATAAATGTAGGTAAAGTAAGCTTATAACATATGATAATTTAAGTCATGGTTTCGACAAAACTGTTTGTAAACTTGTGACCCAAATATTCAAACCACCCTAAAAAAAGTTTGATAAACATTGCTCTTTTACTACTCATAGGTAATATTTCTTGGGTGACTAATTTTTTTGTGGTGGACCATTACTGTAGAAGCTCAACAATTAATCCTGGTTCTACTCTGAGGAATAACTCCTGGCAGATTTAGGTATCATAAGATACACTGCGGATAAATCTAGAGTTGGCACTATGTAAGGCAATTGCCCTACTTGTGATATTGGCTCCAACTTAGATAATTTCTTAAAGTTTTAAGTTTGTTAAATGAATTGAAGAAATTTTAATATTATTTCTTCTATTAATACTTAATTCAGTCAATAAAGATGGCATTAAAATTAAGTTTTTTAAACTTAATTACTATAGATATATATGACTCAAAAGAAGCACTGTATTATATTTCTATTGTTATAACTTTGACTATTTTCTTAAAATGGGCATATGCCCCTTATTATTTTATAGCTAAGGATACATTCTTGGAAATGATTTGAGAAGAATCACACATACACAGAACAATATATGCATGACAGTGATTTGTGAATTTTGACATTGACATTTAATGACAAGGATTCTTTTCTTTTTTTTTTTTTTTTGAATGTATCCAACAGTGTTCAGGTTATTTCTATTCAATGTTTTAGAGTTGATCCAGATAGTTTTAGGGTTCCATATGGAATAGAAGATTGAACTAGTCATCCTGTATGAAAATCTGGTATTCAGTGTCAGTTCAGTTATCTCTCAGGAATGAAGATTCTTTTTAAATAAGAAAAAAAGTTTTAAAAAAAAGTATGAGAAAAATACAAATAAAAAAGCTAGATCTGTTTAAGTTTTCTTCAATAATTTCCTTCATGGTTTAGCAATTTCATTCTGAGAAGACATATTTATCATTATATATGAAATTTTGTTAATGATAATTTATTCAGAAAAATGTGTGCTTTACTTTCCATGCTTTTATTCTATTTAAGAAAAATATAAAGATGTCCTTGATGTTCTGAATAAAGCAACTTTTGGAAAATTTGCCACTTGACCTGGTGAAGGCTGGTTGTAGATAGCAAATAAACAATTCTCCATTCTGTCCATATCTCTTAAGGTCTAAAAGAACTGAATCAGTACTGGGATCAAGGGATCACAGTCTTCACAGAACCAATTAAGACTTCCACTTTCAGGAAGAGTCTAAGATTCATAAGCATAACATTTAGCTTACATTTGCAAAGATAAAAGGGCAGCACAACTTTGGATTGATTGTTTTTTTCCCTCTTGTTTATCTTGGGATTTTCTTGTCTACAAGCTAAATTGTAAAATCCACTAAAGAAAAAGAGTAGCGCAATGAATGGTCTTGAAAATACCTATTATTAAAGTATCCCTGAAATTTGCTGAGGAAGAAGAGAAAGTAAATTTTGCTTGATAGCCTTCAAATTTTTCCTTATGTCGAAATTTTGAAAATTTTCAAGATATCATGAAATTAGGACAAGAAATTGATACATTTGTTTTATCCAAACCTTATAAAACTGTAAATTCACCATGAGCAATATAAGAGAAAATCAATGTAGTGTTTTCTCCTACTAATTTTAAGAGTTTACTTCAGTTTTTTTTAAATAACTTTTCTATGAAAATCCACAGTATGAAATTTGTTCTGTCTATTTTCTAATAAAATATTGCCTTCAATTAAATATATAATTTCTTGGGGCTGGAGCTGTGGCACAAGTATTAAGGCAACTACTTTGCACGTGCTAGATGCAGTTTGATCCCCTGGTGTCACATATGACCACCCCAACTCAGGAACGATTTTTGAGGGCATAGCTGTAGTAACCCCTGACTGTCACTGGGTGTGGCCAAAAAGTATATATATAATAAATATGATATATTACATACATATATAAAATGTCTAGGGACCAGAGAGATAGCACAGGGATAGGGTGTTTGCCTTGCAAGCAGTCAATTCAGGAAAAAAGGGGGTTTGAATTCGAGCATCCTAAATGGTCTCCTGCCAGGAGTTTTTCTGATGCAGAGCACCCCTGGGTGTGGCCCAAAGGCCAAAAACCAATATATATAATATATAGAACATACATTACATATATTATTTTTGATTTTGGGGCCACACCCATTTGATGCTCAGGAGTTACTCCTAGCTATGCGCTCAGAAATCACCCCTGGCTTGGGGGGACCATATGGAATGCCAGGGAATCGATCCACAGTCCATCCTATGTAGGCCTTGCAAGACAGACACCTTACCTCTAGCACCACCTCTCAGGCCCCAATTATATATTAATATATGTAAATTATATATAATACATGTTATATATGATTATACTATATACTATATGTGTCTATCATAAGTAATATTGTGCAATAATAACAATACTTTTCTCTAGAACTGGAATTATTTATTAATTTTTGAAAAACTCATATTGAAAGTCATTATCACTAGATGTAAATAGATATAGCAGATTATTCTTAATTTCATTTGGATTCTTTTCCCAGAACCACTTTCAACAAGAAAATAATACTTACCAAACTGGAGTCAGAGTGACGGTGTAGCAGTAGGGCATTTGTCTTGCACTTGGTTGGCCCAGGACAGACATTGGTTTAATCCCCAGTGTTGCCCCACATGGTCCCCAGAACCTGGAGCTATTTCTGAGTGCATAACCAGGAGTAAGCTCTGAGCATCAACGTGTGCCCCCTCCAAAAAAAAAAAAAATATTTTTGAGGCAGTTACCATTTTTCATCAGGTGACTGAACTATTTCAATGCAATTTTTAAAAACATAGTCATATAATTGTTTTTTAATATATTTGTAATGATACATAAATTTGTTTTTTTTTTTTTTTGGTTTTTGGGTCACACCCGGCCGTGCTTAGGGGTTACTCCTGGCTCCATGCTCAGAAATTGCTCCTGGCAGGCACGGGGGACCATATGGGGCACCGGGATTTGAACCGATGACCTTCTGCATGAAAGGCAAACGCCTTACCTCCATGCTATCTCCCGGGCCCCTAAATTTGTTATTTTTTAAACTGTGTCCTTAAATCTTATTAAACTTTCACTGCATTTTTCCATTACATAATAAAAATGATCTGAACCTGAGGAACCATTACTGAAGTAGGGCATTTTTGGGAAATGAGCGTTAGGGGAAATATTCATATGGTGAATTCTTCAAGTTAAGAACATCCGGGAGATATATTTATTATTTATGCTGCTGATGCAAATTCCAATTCCTCAAAAGAAATTAATCCTAGTAACATGAGATAAAATTCAGAGTCGATCAGTTTCTACTAAAAATCACAGTTGCTCCAAGAATAAGGTTTCACATATGTTAGATATGTGAAAGCGCTCATTAAAAACAATACATGTCAAGCTATATATTTGAGCATTTAGATAGACAAAGTTCCATGAAAATAATAAATGTGTAACATCCCTCACCAAGAGTTCATCCTTATAACATCAGAGAATTCATGATTGACATAAATGCTCTAGCGTCAGTGATATGGGTAGGCACTTGAAACAGCATTTTTATTTATTTTTTAATTTAAATCTTTATTTAAGCTACACAATTACAATCATGTTTGTAGTTGGGTTTCAGTAATAAACAGAACACCCCCCACATTTCCACCACCAATACCCTCCCACCTTCACCCCTGCCTGTATTAGCGACAGGCATTTTACTTTTCTCATTCTATCATAGCTGTCACTTGACAGCTATCATATGTACAAACAAGACATTGTAATCGCTTTGTAGCCATACTCAAAAAATTAAATATCTTTTCGAATTTTTCTATTTTCTGAGTCAAGTCTCATATCCACTCTGTAGAATACATTTGCTTTTTTATTTTTAAAAGTCACTTCTGGGGCCCGGGAGATAGCATGGAGGTGGGGCGTTTGCCTTTCATGCAAAAGGTCATCGGTTCGAATCCCGGTGCCCCATATGGTTCCCCGTGCCTGCCAGAAGCAATTTCTGAGCATGGAACCAGGAGTAACCCCTGAGCACTGCCGGGTGTGACCCAAAAACCAAAAAAAAAAAAAAAAGAATCAAACTTTGTCTCCTTCTGACTTAAAGCGGTTTCCTTTTTTTTTTTTTTTTTTTTTGGTTTTTTGGGCCACACCCTGTTTGATGCTCAGAAATTGACCCTGGCGTGGGGGAACCATATGGGATGCTGGGGGATCAAACCACGGTTTTTCCTTGGCTAGCGCTTGCAAGGCAGGCACCTTACCTGTAGTACCACCTCACCGGCCCCAAGCAGTTTTCTTAGTTCCAAACTGATTTCTTTGAATTTAGAATTTCCCAAGATAGCCATTTGAAATCTCCGTAACAAGTATCCTCATGAGTTGGAGACAGTGACTAAGAAAACTATTGTAGTGCCTAAACTGTTTACTTCTGAAAATCCTACAAACAACAGTGGTTCTAGGTAATGAAGAATACTGTAATCCCTTAAAGAAAGGAAATTCCTTAACAATCATGGGAGCAGAGCTTGTTAGCTCTGTGTATCTCACCGTGCATTTCATTATGAAAGACCCTGAACATCACTCTAGTGTTTTGGTGGTTTTTGCCACTACAGGACCAAATTCTGATGGTTGGGTTTAACATTGAAATTTATGACCTGGTTACCTGAGAATTGTTTGGAGTGGTTCCACGGTCCCCTGAGCACTGTTAGGGAATCATCTTCTCTTCCTCCAACAATAACAAAATCAAGAGTGTGCCACTTTAGAGACTAAGTTTCCTGAATTGGACAGAATATGAAGAAAATTTTGAGTAAAGGGAGCTACCAAAGGCAGTTATTATTTAAAGTATTTCTGGATTTTTAACTTTAGGAACTAGCATCTTATACTAAAGTGCTTTTTCCTTTCATTTTATTCGAAGTTATATGAGATAGAGGCTAGCAGAGATAGTATAGTAGGCAGTGTCCTATAAATAATGCCAGAAATGACCCTAAACTTACACCTAAATTAGGTGTAAGTCCTAAGCACTGTCAGGTGAATCCACTCTAAAAACAAACAAAATAATTATATAATGGTTTTTAAGTATAAATCAAATTTGTGTTGAATTTTGTACTGGCTTTCATTTATGGCAATTATATCCTCTCTGTCATATATAACAAGAATTAGTCCTGTTTCTATTATCTTTTTATATCTCTGATCAGAAATGTTTCCTTTTCCTTTCCTTTACGTCTAAGTTCATACTTGATAGCCCCTGTCAGGGATTTACCTGTGTGATATCACAGCTTACTTCAATGAATTTATTGAAATACATAGTTAAATTAAACAGTAATAATTGTGTACCAAAATGTGTTCCAAATAATTGTATACGAAAATGCTTTTCAATATGCTTTTCTTCTCAGATAATTCAAATGATATTATCAATGTGTTGACAATGTATATTATTTTACTTTTTATACATATAGTTAATAATATTTATAAAATATTCTTGGACTGATTGATACAATGTATGTATGTGTTTCAGAGAAATAGCCTTGTATTGTTATTTCTCAGTGGTCCAGCTCTTATTCTAGCCTTTGAAAACTGTTTTAAAATACTTTGAAAATGTACACATTTATGTATGATTTGATATGCTGTTGAACAGTGGATTTGATGTATTCACATAGAATGTGGATGTTCTGACTGATGAATCATAAACAATTTGCCGTTGGCCTCTGAAGCATTTAATATTTTCTTTATCTACTATATAAACAAGATATTATTTTCCCTTCCCTGGTAGTAATTACGGAGAATCAGATGTTTTTGAATAGTCTAGAGAGGTCTTTATTTCAAAGCAACCTCTCATCAAAGTTCTAGGAAGGTTATCTTGCAGAAACACAATTTCCTACATCTCTTTAAAACAGGAGTGAACGAATTAAACGACAGCATCTGATACAAGAAATGTGTGTTTTACTTACCAGGAATGCACACATCTATTTGTACAGCCCTAGAACTTTAAGATCTGGTTTACAGATTTGATTCTGTAATCGAAGGAAGCAAGAGGGCTCCACTGATGGTTTCCTGAAACGTGATACAAACAATTTGTGCCAGTGAATAGACATTGAAGCAAGATTCAGACTAGTCACTGCCACCGAAGTTCAGCATAGGAGGAAATTCAATAAAAATTCATTCTGACAAGAAATTACTTTTTATGGTATTTTAAGTTAGGAATAACACTGGCAGGAATGCAGAACTAATTAAGTATCATGTTGTGGGTTTTTCTCCCTCTCTGCATCCCAGTAAGAGGTGACTAGCTGAATGGATGGATAAAATAAGTTTAGACACGTGTTTAGAAGACGTAATAGGAGAAAATTTCCTAATATACAAGTTGGAAAAAGAGAAAGCAGTGGGATTCAAAACCCCAGAATTCAAGAGTCTGCACATAGTGGTAAGCAAACAATTGAAAGATATCCAAACTTTTATGCCAATGCAAAAGTAAATGACAGATAATGTGGATGTGAATAACATAATCCAATCACATCTTTGCTATATTATGTAGAATAATAAGCTTATTATCACCACAGTTCATCATGTCACCAAGAAAAGAGGTTCTCCACTGGGATTAAGCCCTGTTGGTAACAAGAATGCTCACTAGGGTCACAAGAGACATATTGCAAATGAGAGGTCTGGGATATGAAACTAGGAACACAACAGGTAGGACAGTAGAACCATTGAATGGAAAGAAGTTCTAAAGAAGGTTTTAGTCAGATAAAAATGCTCGAGAAATACTGGCCAAGACACTGAATATTTACTAATAGAGTTAAAGGTTGTTTCTTCTTTCTATTTTTAGAGCATCATTAAAATGACTTTTAAGTGTTCTTACTTTTAGCTCTTATTTGAAGATTGATGGAAGGTGATGTAGTCTGGTAGTAAAGTAAATAGATTTTCATCACCGGAATCCTTTAAATGTTAGGCAATGAATTAACTTAATAAGAGACTACTATTTGGAATTAACTCATTAAACTTTGTAAATATCACCCTTGATTAGTAAATAATGTCTAAATCTAGATTTTGATTAAAAGGAATAAAAAAAAAAACTGTGCGTTTGGCTTAGGTATGGTATTTAGTACAGCTGTGGCTTTTAGGATAGAAAATAAAATGATCCACAGTGGATTTAAGCAGATATTGAGAATTTCAATGGGGGGAGTCACCTGAAAAGAATTTTTAATTGAGTAAGAAAGAATCAAGTCTGGAATTTAGAAAACTATTAGCTATATGTACCTGCTATTCGCCTTCCAATTCCCAGAGCTGCACAGACAGGGAGGCAAACTGTAAATTCCCACGGTTGCTCTTTCTAGTTGGATGGCAGAGTTGTCAGGGCAGAAAGGGCAAGGCCATGATAAAGGGCCCTAACTCCAAGAGCTCTCCATTTCAGAAAATGCTCACTTTACCTTGCCCTCAACAGACGGAGACTGTTAAACTCTGACAATCATGGTGGTTTATAGGCACCTGGCATTTCAGATTCAGGAAATCCCATTTCAAAACCTTGGAAGACATTCAAAAATGCAAGCAGAAATCCCAACCACCAACTACAGGCAGATTTCATAGAAAATGGTGAAGTTTATTCTCCTTTTCTTTTTCAGTTTTATTGTTTCTATAGTAGTCAAGCAAGCTAAAATGTTCAGTTAAATGCATCTAAACACTAAAGTGAAATGGAGCTTTAAAATTCAAAGATGCATTCCAATTTGCCTTGATAAGTAAATGCTGGGGCCGGCAAGGTGGCGCTAGAGGTAAGGTGTCTGCCTTGTAAGCGCTAGCCAAGGAAGGACTGCAGTTCTATTCCCCCGAGTCCCATATGGTTCCCCCAAGCCAGGGGCAATTTCTGAGCATTTAGCCAGGAGTAACCCCTGAGCATCAAAGTGGGTGTGTCCAGAAAAGAAAAACAAAACAAAAAACAAACAAACAAAAACAAAAAAGGAAAGCAAATGCCTTTTTAAAGGGGGGGTGTTTTATTGATAGGCTAAAGCTTTATAATAGTCTTGTACATCACTTGAGATCATTTGATTAAAAGTATGGCCAAGATGATTCTGCCAGTTGCTACACAAAGGCCAAATCATTGGAAATGTTGGTGGCATTGTTAGTTTGTTTTATACCAACTAGGGTTTTTCCAGGGCTTACATCTGATTCTGTGCTCAAGCATTTCCTCTGCCATACTCAACTGAACTTGTGCAGTGCCTGTGGTTGAGGAATGAAACACTGGTTCCGCTGCCTGTCTGTCAATTGCCTTACCCTCCTTATTATCTCTTTAGGCCATATTTAAAATTTTTGATCAGGTGTGATTCAGCAGAGAACTTCTGTACCCCAAAACATATCTACAGCATTGTGTGGCTTGGTTCTGTCTTCCTAGAACACTCAAATTTTGGGACATTCAACGTTAAATTTTAAGCACATAACATATAGAATCACTGTACTCAAAGACTGGTGAAGAATGTACATATTAGATCAAGGAATATAATAGATTGGGAGAAATTGGGTCATGACGTAGCCTTCTGATGGTGGTGACTGGATGGCCACCTGAAGATAGAACAGAGGATGGGGCTCATCCTCTGTTAGAGGGTTAGGCTCTTAGAGGGGGACCCTCTAATAACAGTTTAGTGTTAAAGCTAGCCTTTATTTTAGAAAATGTGTTCATTCTTATAATTTTGTGTCCAAAATGCTCTCACACATGAAAGAGCATAGGAGGGAGGAGGGTCAGTTAAAAGCAGGGTAGGGAGGTTAGTTGGGTCACAAGATAGCTTATTGCTACTATACTTCTTAGGCAATGAGTGAACCAGAGCACTGTTTTTTGACTAATGTTCAGGATGGAGTGTGTGTGAGAGGGTGGGTGTGGAGGGCTGTTTAGCACTGGGTGTGATGTGACAAAGTGTCTGGTAATAGTCATTTCCCATTTCTATTGCTTGGTGTGTGCAAGCAGGTACCTGTGTCCATAAGGGGATTTATCATAGCCAGATCAGATCTTTGATTCCAGGTCCATCTTGAGGAGATGGACATATTCTTTTGGGGCAAGCTCAGAGTAGGGGCTCTCAAGATGAGTTTAGGCTGCCTTAAACTTGACTGATCCAAAATATCAAGGCTAATACCCATCCACATATCCTACATTTTCTTTTTTCCCACAATACCAAATCATACTGGTATTTGAGGTAGAGCTCGTTTTGTTGGATGGTAAATTGGTGGGCCATAAGACTGGACAACTCTCTTAATGAGTATTAATAAATGATATCAAGTACAGGGCCATCATGAGTAAGAAATAAATGACTATAAGGGATGAGATAAGGGAATATGCCAAGGGGGTAGGGACAGTCCTTCTAAAAGTAGGTCAGAGCCATCTAGATAAAGGCACCAAGTTCCTTTGACAGATTACGCATTTTCTCTAGGCCATTATCCAAGACTCCCAATTCATTCACATATTGTCAACACTGCTCTCTCTAGAACATGCAAGTTCCCCCTTATTTGTGTTTATTAAGTCCAGAGCACGTCTATTCTAAAAGCCACAAAAGGGAGGTAGGGAGGTGAGCTGTCTCTGAGCTGCCAAGGTGGAGATGAAGATAAACCTGGAAGGAAGTTCCATGCTATGATGGTGTTCTTCACTAGAACTCCTATGGGTGTTACCCCTGAAATCACAGGCTGCTGTGATAGGAATACTAAAAGTACAACATTTTAGTGCTTTTGTTGTGGGAGTATTCGAAACAGTTTTTCAGAAAGAATGAATTGAAGTACAGAAGTGACATCTTATAAGGTAGGATTAAATCAGTCAAAGAAACCTTTGGGGGGTCTCTGGAAGTAGGGTGTCAGGATGGATTTTCTCCATAGAGTAATTTCTTCTAAGGCTGAGGGGAAGTTTGAGGAGAGTTTGAGGGGTTGGGATCTTCAAGGAGTAATTAGGGACAGCTGCAAAACAGGCTTGATTAGTGAGATTTTTAGAAAACAAATTGAGTTACTGAGATATTAGCGCCATTAATAAGTTGAAGAGAAGATGTTAAAAGGTTTTTGTCTAGGTCTATGCTCAATCTTCTTAATAAGATTGGGCACTATGTCTTATCAATTTGTGTTCTGAGGATTTAGGACCTGTATAACTGGTTTTAATATTCCACTGTAACTCAGGTAGATATATGAATTGAATAGAAACTTAAACGTGGTCACCACATATACACATATTGCCACATACACTGTTGATCAATCAATTTGCTCCATCTGTTAATTTGATTCATCTAAGACGGTAGGGAGGAAACCAATGTGGGGCTGAGAAAGAAAAGGACAGTTCCTAGGGCAACTGTTCCAGCCCCGTTGACCCAGCAGAACTTTGTCCCACATTTCCAGACTCAACCACCAGACTCTGATCCCACCCTGTTTTATATAGAAATAGGCCTAAGTGGTTCATTGGTGTAAAGCCAGCAAGTGTGGTCTAGCATATCAACCAAATACAGTAAGATGCTAGCATTAGAAGTTTCCCAGCTCTGATGGAGGTAATTTTCTCTTAAACATGGGAGAGCTGCCCTATTGACCTCAGGCAATGTGATAGTTAGGAAACTTTAAATCAGTTACTGTAATTTTCAATTTCTAACAATCACTGCCTGTGAGGGGCAAGATTCTCTGTAAAGGTCCCATAGGTTAAACGGATGCATTCACCATTCTCAAACCAATTAGCTTTGTCCATAGTGCTATCTTTTTACATATTGCAAAAACTAAGGGTTTTTTTCCTTTTGTTGTTGTTGTAGTTAGGGGGGCCAAACCCACTCCTGACTCTGAACTCAGAAATTGCTCCTGGTAGGCTCAGGGGACATACGGGATGCCGAGGATTTAAGCCAAGTCTGACTCCAGTTGGCTGTATGCAAGGCAGATGTCATACTGCTGTACTATCACTCTGGCCCCTCATAATCTCTTATAACACACCCAATTTTTGTGACACAAGGGTTATTGACTTGTCCAGATGTCCTGAGTGAATTTCTTAGTATGTGGATGGGTTTAGGATTTATTGTGACAGTAGCCCCAGTTAAAGTATTTAAAGTTAGGACCTTGCCTCAGGGGTGGTTTCATTTACTTGAATAAAATGACAAAGGTGTGCCTAGGATGTTTAAGGACTCTCCAGTGCTGTAACAGATTTTGCCCCCCCCAAACAAAGAGGTTTTTTCAGCTATAAATTCATAGGTTGCCGATTTTTAACCCTATTCTTTCACATTTAAGACTTTATAGGCTTTGCCTCTTCATGTGCTTTGATAATGTTAATGAGGTCAAATATGACTTGCAAATTTGAAATAATGCTGTTTGGCTTTACTGATGGTGCATTCAAAAGTGTGAATAATTTGGGGTACATTCATTTTCTAGATGATTTTCCTGAGCCTTTAGGGTCTCACGGACTGCATATACATAGAGTTGCATTAATGAATGCCATAGGTGATATATTCCACTACCTGCATTAACTAATTTGCATGACTTACCAACATGTTCAAAATGACAATCACAGCTATAAATATAGTGACTGTTTACCAGTATTAATTTAGAACAATAATGTTCCAACTTCTTGACTTCTTTACTTATCTCATGGTGAACAGTGATGCTGATTGGGTCTTTGCCATCAATTTATTGAACTTCTCCATTCTCCCCACTTAATTATTTTTTTCTTTTTTTTTAAACCAAAGAGATTGTTGATTAATTTTGATTTTATCACTATCCCTAATCTTTTCTCGTGTTTTCAGCCACATACATTTTAAATAATATCATAATTGCTTGATTCTTTTATTTTTATTTGGAAAACATAGGTTTCCTATAATTTCCAAAAGTGCACTCTTTATAATGTCAATAGTCATCAAGATAATAAAATGCCTATTATTAGAAATAGATGGTACCAGGACTAGACAGTCATATGCAGGACTAGACAGTCATATGAATATTTAGTGGAAATAAAAATGATCAGGCTTGAACACTAAACCCAAAGTCAACAACAACAGGATCATATCAAATCTACAACCAGCTGTACAAGTGGGGACCAGTTACAACAGCATCCGGGGGGGTAAAGGAGAGAGAAGTGGGATGCATGCTAGAAAAAGGGATGGAGGGAGGACAACACTGATAGTGGGGATTCCTCTTATTCATTATCACTATGTACCTTAAATATTACTATGAAAGATTTGTAACTCACTTTAGCCATAATAAAAATTAAAAAAATAAGTAAATAAAATAAAATGCAATCCAGAGAAAAAGAAATCAACAAGTTAAATAATTTGAGTTTTTTTTTTTCACTTCATGTTGAGTATAAAAGAGAGGAAGCCTACTGAGTCTTATGTTAGAAACTGACACTATTTAGTTTCTGAACATTTAAGGGAGAGTACCATTTGCACTTTTATTTTCATCTACAGACAAGATTTGAAGGGCCTTTCTAGTCTTTAAACAAACATATCTCATTGTCTTTTGTTTCTCTGCAGAAAATATGTTAGACAATAAAAAAAGGAGAGAGGAGCAGATAGTTTAATCAGGTGCTTTATTTTTAGTGTATTCAAGTTTATCATCAGCATAAATCCCTTTAATCTTCCCCGAATTCCTCTCACTAGAATGATTCTGTTTCGTATTATTGCAAGACTTTTTATGCCCTCTAAATTTACATTTTACAGATGCTCAAATTTATGGTAGCTCTTCTTTTTGTCAGACTGCTATAAGATGTGATATGTCATCTGATGGCTTTATGAGAACATATGACTTGCTGATTAATTTTCACCCCAAAGATAATGCACATTCTTAAATTGAGGTCAAGTTCTCTGAATATTCCAGAATTTTAATAGACCTAACCATTTAATAACCAGAGATAAAACATTTTTTATTCAGATGTTAAGTATGATGTTTTTTTTTTATTCTGAACCACACCCACTCCTTTTAGAGACCTACTCTTAAATATGTGCTCACTCTTGTAGGTGCTCTGAAATCTTTAAGCAATGGCCATGACTGAACTGTGATCAGTTGCACTGTTATACTTTATGTTGTTAATATCTTTATTTAAGCCCCATGATTACAAACGTGTCTGTCGTTGGATTTTAGTTATAAAAAACGAACACTCCCATAAGATAGTCTCCTCCTTAGTAAGTGAAACGTATTTCCAAATGCTTAAAGGAAATTATTTTCAAAATATATTCTTAGTTAAACAATGCAGTCAAGCCTATGTTGTTAACATAATTTAATCATCTCCTTTCTTCTAAAAGAGTTTAGCATTTAAGGGTTGAAGATAGAGAGCATGAGATACAGTTCTTGCCTTGTACATAGTGGAACACAGTTCAAGATAAATCCCTGTCTTCACATATAGTCCCCAGAGCACTGCAAAAGATCACTCCAGAATACAGAGTTGGGTATTACCCTTTAAGTACTTCATGGAAGTGCATATACCCCACCCCAAAATATTTCTCACTTGATGAGAAAGACAAATCATGAAATTTTGTGCCATTGTGCGAAAGAGCAAGATAAGACAAATGAGTAACATATTGCAGATTCTCAAAGTACATGTGTGGTTCATTATAGGAAAATGTGTGAAGCAGGGATTGAGGTCATTCACCTCTCGATAAAATGAGCCAATGTGCTGATGTGGGTTGGAAACTGGAAAGGCCAACCTAGACATACAGAGCTAGGATGCATTACTCATGCCATTTTTATTTAAAACAAGACTTTGGTTTACAAATTAAAGTGTTTGGGCTTTGATATATATATACATACATGGTGTCATTAGAGTGCTGTCAAATGGTAATAGAGGCACCAGGGACAAATTGACTTTAAAACGCCCCCTGAAAACTGTGCTGAGAATTAACAGCAGAATATAAAAGGGTAATTAGAGGGTACTAGTAGCTGTTCCAGAGAACTGAGCTTCTGAATTCAAGAAATTATGATTCTGGAAAAAGTCTTTCTGGAAAGATTTTCTTATTTTACCTATAATATGAAAATTTCAGACACAGACTGAAGATGAAGACCAATGTCAGATGACTCGAATCCCTTATATCTATTTTCTTTTATGTTGTTATGAAATCTTTCTCTTAGTGATTAATATATTTGATAATAAAACAGAATGCACTACTAGAGAGGATAGCTTTTATTCCCAGGGATATTACATTCTTACTCTTCTGCAAGGTTATCCTCAGCATATTTGCAGTATTGATGACACCTCAATAATATTTTGATATTAATATTCTATAGTATTTAGTGTGTTACACTTTTTCACCTTCTAGATGTGGAATGCATGGCTGGGGGATAAACTTATTATTGGATAAGAAATCGAACATGAGGCTAAGATTTTAAAATGACAATAGATAAGCATGCATTATCCACCAATTTACTTTCCTTATGTATTTGAAATACTTTGGACTCTGGTGCTAATTTACTTTGGGACATTTGATATATAAAACAAACTGAGATTAGTTAAATCAATAGTGGTGTATATTAATTATAGTGCAGACTTAACTAATTTAGGGAATACTTACCTTCCAAAGCTTTGTTCAGTTTTTTGTCCTAAGTTGGCAATGTTTATTTCTAATTTATTTAATAGAAATGTATTATTTATTAGAAATTCATCTCTAACTTAACCAATACTACCAATTATAATCTCTTCCTCTGTTTTCTCCAGTCTATAATCAATTACTGTTTTCAGTTTGTGTATTTATTAATTTATTGATTTGGGGCCTGCACCCAGCAATGCTCAGGGGTTACTCCTGACTTTGTGCTCAGAAATCGCTCCTGGCAAGCTTGGGGGACCACAGGGGATGCCAGGTATTGAACCCGGTCAGTACTGGGTTGGTCACATACAAGGCAAATCCCCACTGCTGTGCTATCTCTCCAACCCTGATCAATGGTATTTAGAAAAGGAAAGGTGGATTCTACCTGTGTAACAAGATTGGAATAACATTTATGACAAGAAACTGACTGATGGAAAAATATTCTTTACCATAGGTAATATTAAATTAAAAATGCACCTATATTTTAATATTATCATTTTATAAGTACATTATTTCTATAAATCTTTTAAATTGCTTAAATTTAAATTGACCTAATTAGACAGAAGGCAGCTATATTTTAAATAGCTGTGATTATTTTAAATTTCTAAATTCAAGTAAGTGACAGATCTGATTTAATATTGAAGAAGTTATCACTTTCACAGAGATACATTTAAATAGCCACATTACTGTGTGTTACATATGCTTCAAAGAACTATAGAAGTCATTTGTAATTGAACTATTTATTTGAGCATCTAGTAATTAAATGCTGCCTATTCGTTTAAAGCCTACCCTATAGGTACATATTTGATATTAGGTACATATTTCATATTAATATATTATATGTTATTATAATTTTATTAGAGAAGAAACCAATGGTCTCACAAATGTAATACATATTCTTTCAACTGAATCATATCCCTAGCCAAGTCTAATCATTTTATTTTTAAAATAAAACTTAAACCTAAAGTGAAAAACATCTCATGATAATGCATGAGATTAGATAAATGCATAAAATTTAGATAAGTGGCCTTAATATAAATATTATACAGATCAGAAAAAAATAAAGGTTTTGTTAAGATTTTCTAGGACAGTCAAGTTTCTTACCTCAGTTCCAGGAACTGTCAGTCATTTTCATTTTTTTGATGGGGGAGGAAGAGGGGGATTCACCAGCAGTGCTCAGGGTTTAGTCCTGGCTCTGCCCTCAGGAATAATAACACCTGGAGGGCTCAAGTGACCATATGAGATGCAAGATATAGAACCCAGATTGGTCACAATAAGGAAAGCACCCTACCTATGATACTATAGCTCTAGCCCCAGTCCTAACTTTGTACAAAGAGGGCACTTCTGAGAGCTCTTGAGAGACCATGCAACATCAGGGACCAATTGAATTAGGGCATGCTCCAGGAAAAACATTCTCAGGCCCACAAAGTTCCTTTATAATAAATGTTTTGATAAATTAAGACTATTTTTGGATCATAATTAGTTTAGAAAAAATCAATTAATAAAAACAAATTTCTTGATAATTTTTATCATTACAAATTTTATAAAATATATTATAAAAATTTCAGATCTTGGAAAAAGACAACTTTTTATGCCATTATAAGGTAAGTTGTTATTCGGATGAGAAGTTAAGATATTTAAAAAGGCAACTGGATTCTTTAAAATTTATCAGCTCCTATACTTGTGGCGATCATATTAAAGAAAGGAGAAAAATGATTTCTGCATGGGCTGAAAGTCATGATCCTTTTGCCAATTTCTATTATAATTCTATTTGAGCAACAGAATTTCTGAATGTAAGATGGAGATGTGATGTTATGATAAGGTTGCTTTTGTTCACATGCTATCAGATTTTGCTCGATGACCTGCTCTGTTATCACATTCTAAGAAAAGAGGAAGTGAATATTAGCGCTCACAAAGAAACTGTGCATCTCAAAATTACTTTTGAAAGAATAGGTGCTTTTCTATTGCACTCTAGGCTCAGTTACTTCTCTGCTGAACACTAATTTAGTACATAGAGCCAGTCTTTATGGGTATGATATTTATAATATTTAATTTAATTGCTCAGCAGATAGAAGCCCGTTATATTGTATACATCTCTAAACTGTTATGTACAGAGAGAAAATTATAATAATACACAACATAATGGTTTTCCAAAGACATATACTGCCATGTAAAAAATATTTAGTAACTGTATTATGATTATGTTCAGGTGCTAAGGCATTATATTGCTAGAGGCAATTACAGTTTGCAATATATAAGAACAATGAATAAAAGGAACAGAATAAAATGAATACCTGAAGTATATGTCATGTGAGGAGGAAGTATTTATGTCATTTTTTTCCTGGCATGTTGAGAATAAGAGTTTAACTTACCATAAAGCAAAGGTACATCTTTTTAATAATGAAATTGTAGCTATTAAAAATAAAAAAATATAAGAAATCAAAAAATAGGTTATTCAAATTAGGAATACAGAATAAATTTTCTTTTAGTAAGTTGTTCTAATAATAAATGTTACCAAAAGAAATAACACCAACTAAATGAGTCTCACAAAACTTTATGTTTTGTAATATAGCAATGTTTGAGAGCAGTATTTCATAAGCAAAATTTCATAGATATTTTTCTAATAATTAAATGGAAGAGAAGTTGACGATGTTGTTTTTTCAAAAATTTAACTTTGTGTTGATGTGTCTCTGTGTGTATTTGGATGACATCCAGCAGTGCTCAGAGAT
>PVKC010020047.1:6810-18896 GCA_004027635.1 Crocidura indochinensis
CAAAAAAAAAAAAAAAAGAGCAGACCTTGGTAACATGAAAGGTGTTTTTTTGGATTTTGGGCCACACCCAGTGAAGCTCAGGGGCTACTCCTGGCTATGTCTCAGAAGTCGCTCCTGGCTTGGGGGACCATATGGGAAACCCGGGGATCCAACCGCGGTCCGTCCTAGGCTAACGCAGGCAAGGCAGGCACCTTACCTCCAGCGCCACCGCCCAGCCCCCTAACTTGAAAGTTTTTATTTTGTACCATACTGGTGTTACTCAGGGCTTATTATTACTATGCTCAGGGATGGTGGGTCATCCTTGGTACTACCATATGGTTGCTGGGTTGCCTCCTCGCAAGGCTTGTGTGCCTTATCCACTGTATATACTTTTTCTCTCCAGTCTCATAACCAGAGAATATTCACAACTTCCAACAAGTATAAGTAGTATGGATTAGACTAATTATGTTAATTAAGGCTAACATACCAAGGAAGAAAGTAAACACAAAGCGCATATTTATGCATAAAACTAGGAAAGGGATCTGATTTTATGGTTATGTAGCTTTACTTAAGTTTTGTGTTAACTTGTTTTCCTTTATAAGGAAAGTAATTTAGGGTAGAGATAATTCATTTTTTAGGCTTCGAAGTATACTTCGGGATTGTTCTTTTTATGACATATTGGGGATGCAGGTCCAGGACTGAATTCTTTTTTTTTTTTTTTTTTTGGTTTTGGGTCACACCCGGCAGTGCTCAGGGGTTACTCCTGGCTCCATGCTCAGAAATTGCTCCTGGCAGTCACTGGGGACCATATGGGGCACCGGGATTTGAACTGATGACCTTTTGCATGAAAGGCAAATGCCTTACCTCCATGCTATCTCCCGGGCCCTGTATCTGTCTTATTCTTATAAAAATACCTGCCTCAAGCTCATGTTTCTCTGGAAGATTGTTTATTCTTCAGATCTCTGCATGCTCAGTTTTAGACTTTTTTGTTTGTTTGCCTGCCAGGCTCCGGGGACAATATGGGATGCCGGGATTCGAACCACGATCCTTCTGCATGCAAGGCAAACGCCTTACCCCAATACTATCCCTCCGGCCCCAGGTTTTACTTTCGTGATTCTAAGTGCCTTTTTTCTCCATAGGTAAATTAGGGATGTGTGCTGTGCACTTTAGCGCCATCTGTTGGATATTTTGTAAAGTGACTTGGAAAGTTCCTTTGTGTAGCAATGTAAACATTTTATCATTTGCTATTTTATTGGTGACTTTGTTACAATGTTCACTTAAGAAATTTTCCAACCAGGGTGTGAGTGGAGTCTTTTTTTTTTTTTTTTTTTTGGGCCACACCCGGTGACGCTCAGGGGTTACTCCTGGCTATTCGCTCAGAAGTCGCTCCTGGCAGGGACGGGGGACCATATGGGGAACCGGGGGATCGAACCACGGTCCATCCTAGGTTAGCGCAGGCACCTTATCTCCAGTGCCACCGCCCAGCCCCGCCCAGCCCCGTGAGTGGAGTCTTTGCCAGCAGCCAATCCAGTTTCAATCCTCGACATCTCATATCCCTGAATATCACCAGGAATAATATCTGAGTAACCCTTGAGTGCCACCAAGTGTGGCCTAAAAGACAAAAGTCAAAACTTTTTGTATAAACATTAACACTTAAATAGGTTTAATCTTTTTTTGTTTGTTTGTTTGTTTTGGGGGGGGGTCATACCCAGCAGCACTCGGGTTACTCTGAAAAAGGGGCTAGTTGAATTGACTCTTCAGTCTTCAGTTTTTTTTATGGTATTTATATGTGTATAAATTGTATGTTGAGAATGCTATTGGAAAGATCTTTAAGAAGCTATCACTTGGGCTGAGTGGTGGTGCAATGGTAGGGCATTTGCCTTGCAGGTGCCTAACCTAGGCAGGACCTCTGTTTGATCCATAGCATCCCATATGGTCCCCCAAGCCAGGAGCTATGTCTGAGCATATAGCCAGGAGGAACCTCTGAGCATCACTGGGTGTGCCCTCCCCCCCAAAAAAAAACACAAAACGAAATGAAACAAAGATTGTTGGGGTCAGGGTGTATAGCTCAGTAGTGGAATAAATGCTTACTACTTGTGAAGTCTGAGGTTTTGGTCTCCAGCATCCACATGCATTCAAAGGCAGCTTGTCAGTAGAATATTAGAAAAGATACAAAAAAAAGATTCAATTTGTATAATGATACTGCTTATTATTTTTGAAGTTTGGATAAGTGGTTTGTATATGATTCAGTTTGAGATTTGTATATTAGCTGCAAGCTTCCAGTTATTCGTTGCTTTTTAGAGGAATGAACTCGAATTCATACTCGTACACATAAGTATTGGTTTATCAGAAATATTGGTTTTTGTCTTTCATTTTCAAGATTCTCCTGAATGCTTTACACTGAATAGATTTTCAAAGACATGGAAGAATATTCTTTATTAGAGACATGAAATGATGAACAGTTAAGGAAGTTTATGCATTTCTTGTCATTTCTAAATGATTTGTGATAGGACACAAACATTTTGTATTTTAATCAGTGCTTGGTCTTTAGTTAGAATAGTTTTCTGTCTTTATAAGTTTTGGTGATCTTCAAGAAAGATTAGTTCTTGGGCTTTTAGAGATCTAAGATCTTTATGTTAATAAGTATGCTGCATACCTTCCTAAAATTTGTCTAAAAGCTTATTTTGACTTAACAGAACATTGATCTTAAAAATATGAGAACTAGGGGCCCGGGAGATAGCGTGGAGGTAAGGCGTTTGCCTTTCATGCAAAAGGTCATCGGTTCGAATCCCGGTGCCACATATGGTCCCCCGTGCCTGCCAGGAGCAATTTCTGAACATGGAGCCAGGAGTAACCCCTGAGCACTGCTGGGTGTGACCCAAAAACCAAAAAAAAAAAAATATATGAGAACTAAATATAGTTGTACAAATTAAAAGCAAATACTGGGGGCCCGGGAGATAGCATGTAGGTAAGGCGTTTGCCTTACATGCAAAAGGTCATCGGTTCGAATCCCGGTGCCCCATATGGTCCCCTGTGCCTGCCAGGAGCAATTTCTGAGCATGGAGCCAGGAGTAACCCCTGAGCACTGCCGGGTGTGAACCCCAAAAAAATAAATAAAAGCAAATACTGGTGATTTTAGGAATATGATTTAGATCAAAGGAGGACATGGATTTGAAGTTGGAGAAACTGGGTCTAATCCAGCTTCATTATTACTCACTTGCTGTTTCACCTTGTTGAGGGAAAGCATTGTATCAAATAGTAAAGAATGCTAACTTTTTATTTTCTCCAATTCTGTTTGAAGCTTCATCATTCCCTTTCCAAGGAAAGTTAAGATTTTTGTTGTGAATACTAATTCAGTTTGTTCCCACTGTAGATTGTCTGATCTACTGCTCATTGGGTTTTAGACTAATTTTTGATGAATGGTAATATATAAAATAACAATATATATAATTTATACTATTTCTATAAATATAAATGGTAACATACAAAAAGTTAGCACTGAACTTAAAAATACTGTTTTAAGAAAGAACTTGTAGGTTGTGTATATAATTGAGTTATAGTACAGGGAATACTTTTATAATCCATTTTTATTGGAATCCTGTTGTGTTAAATTTTATGCAGCTACAAAGACATTTGTTTATTTGAATACTGTAAAGATGTTCATGTGTAAGAACTTGAAAAATTGTATTTAAATAAATAATTTGATTATTATTTGTGTTGCCTTTCTTGTACACTTAATGGAAATAATCAGAACTCTGAATGTTAAAAACTCTAAATTTGGAATTCTATAAAGTTTGGCTGTTTTCTGTTGCTTTTTTAGGGCAAGGAAGAATTCTTCATTAAATATAAATGGTCTGGTTTTTTTTGTTTTTGCGCCACACCTGGTGACGCTCAGGGGTTACTCCTGACTATGCGCTCAGAAGTCACTCCTGGTTTGGGGGACTATATGGGACGCCGGGGGAATCAAACCTCGGTCCGTCCAAGGCTAGCGCAGGCAAGGCAGGAACCTTACCTCTAGCGCCACCGCCTGGCTCCCGTCTTACTGTTTTTAAGTGACTCTTTTAGTTCCTTTTGTATCTTAATATATAGATTAATAGATAATGCTCTTTTTTTATATAATGCCTTTTTTTTTTAATAGAAATGATGTTTTAAATTATCTTGATAATGAAAGACCTCAATTATATTCTTTTTTCAGTATTCCTTTCACTATTCAGCGACTTTGTGAATTGCTAACAGATCCAAGGAGAAACTATACAGGAACAGACAAATTTCTCAGAGGAGTAGAAAAGGTATCTATAATGTTATTGAAAATGAACTTAATGGTGACAAGCATCACTGATTTATTTTGGGCTCTTTGAACTGTTTCTTATCCTACCTACCTGAAGTCTTTCTTAGACATTGGTAATTGGTCCTAAAACATGATCCTTTTTTTTTTAAGTTATAAAACAGAAGTGATATAAGATATGAGGAATATCTTGCCTTGTATGCTATAGACCTCAGTTTGATTGCAGCATTACACATTGTTCCCAAGCATTGTGAGCAGTGGCCCCTGAGAATAGCCAGGAATAGCCTCTGAATACTTACAGGTTTGACCCTTTTCCCCCTTTCTTATCCCCCAAGTTCTAAGACAAATACATTGGGGACTGGAATGATAGCATTGCAGGTAAAGCTTTCCCTTGCACACAGCCAACCCGAGTTCAGTCCCCAGAGTCCCATATAGTTCCCTCAAGCCTACAAGGAGTGATTTCTGAGCACAGAGCCAGGAGTAATCCCTGAGTGCCACTGGATGTGGCCCAAAACCCAAACTAACAAGATGACATTGCAGGTGACTTAGATGAGCTAGAGCAAAGGAGGTAGCCTCAGGTAGAGTGCAGCTTGCTTGAAACCACCACAACCACCTGGGTTTAGGATTGGTAGTCTAATTTAAAAAGTATGCTTGGGGCTGGAGAGATAGCACAGTTGGTAGGGTGTACACGGCCAACCCAGGACAGACAGTGGGTGGTTTGATTCACTTGGTCTGCACAGTACAGGACTGGTTCAGTCATAAGTTCTTGGACGTCATTGGGCTCAGGAATCAAAGCCAAAACATTTTCATTGCAAAGCATGTGCTTAATCTGTTGAACTATGTTTATAGCTCCATACCTACAATTTGACATTTTGAAGGAAATTAAACATTCTTATCAACGCTGGGACTTAATAAGATTTATGATTGATTAATCTGAAAATGTTGAACCATAGTTGGCTGCTGTTAACAGAACTTAAAGTTCATGATTCTGTGATCTGAACCAAGTTACTTGATTCTCTTTGTTTCCTGTGTGTAGGAAGACTAAATATTAAATACTAATTTTATCAACAAAGACTAAATGTTAAATATCAAATTTCCCCAAGTTTTTTAGTGAATATTGAGTATTAATAGATCTAAGGGACTTTTGGGGTATGTTTTTGGGCTTTCTGGGTGGAGGACAGTGATATATCCAGGGCCTCATATATGCAAGGCATAGGAGTTAAATTCCTGGTCTGAGATTTTTAGTAAGCAAAAATATTTGAGTCTCTTTCTTTGGAACGTAAGGTATATTTGCACATCAAGCTTTGGGAACTTATTTTTAGAAGGAAATTCATTATAGTAGACTTAAATGTGTTAATCTAAATAAATTTTTGCTGACATTTTAATATTTTTGTTCTAAGTATAATTCTACTCTGTATGATGTAGATACTCTGTATAATGTATAATGTGAGAGCACCTACATAGAGTTAGAAACCAGACTGGCAAAAATAATTCAACTGTTTAGGGTATTGGATTTTTTTGCCATAGTTTTTTAACAATCTGCAACAGTGATTTTGATACATTTTAAAAACAAACTTAACACTGTAGTATAGTTTTCCATATTAAGTCATTAACTTTTGTTATTGCAGAATGTGATGGTTGTTAGCTGTGTTTATCCTTCTTCAGAGTAAGTACGGAAATTTTTGTGTTTCTAATATATTTTAATTAAAGTAGATGGTATTTATTTTCTATGTAAGTACTTGTGAGCCTCCTCCCCATCCTGTCCTGAAATTAAAATAATGCCAATAATATTATGTATTATTATTTTGTGTGTTTCTGTTTTTGTTTTTGCTAGTAAAGGGATTTATGTAAGATTAAATGACCATAACCCGAAAAATTGTTTTGTTTTGTTTTGGTCACATCACACTCCCATGACACTCAGGGATTACTCCTGGCTATGTGCTCAGAATTCTCTCATGGCTTGGGGGAACCATATGAGACCCCAGGGGATCGAACTGGGGTCCATCCTAGGTCAGCCGTGTGCAAAGCAAATGCCTTACCGCTGCGCTACCGCTCCGGCCCAAGTAACCTGAAAAGTTTTTAATGGGTATACTATTAAGGATTTTTGGTTCTGGGATCCTATATCTAGATAACTTTCTGTTGTATCATTAGAGGATTAGACCTCCTGGGCTGGAATGATAGTGCAGTGGGTGGAGTGTTGCTTTGAATGGACCTGACTGGAATTAGATCCCCAGCATCCCATAGAGTCTCCCAAGCCAGCCAGGATTAGCCCCTGAATGGTACCAGGTGTCACCCAAAAACAAACCAAAAAATAATCTATTAGCCCATCTAGGATTAAAATTCCCCTCTTTGTGATTGGAAGGATAATCAGTTGATAAGATTTATATCACAAGTGAGATGCCGGTTTAAGGCACAGATTTTGGTACTATCTACATTTCTTATGAGTGGATATACCAGGAAATATGGGAGATTTATTAGTGTTCCTGGATTCTAAACATTGAATACAGGTGTTCTCTCTCTCCCCAAATTGTCCCTCCATGTTACAAATTCTGGAGAATGTGGGTTTGCTGTCTGCTGTGAACTAATGGGGAGGGGGAGTGTATTAATGTTTAAGATTAAAACATTTGAGGGGCCAGAGCAATAGTGCAGCAATAGGGCACCTGCCTTGCATGCTCTACCCGGGATGGACCTGGGTTGGATCCCCCACCATCCCATATTGTCCCCCAAGCCAGGAGCAATTTCTGAGTGCATAGCCAGAAGTGGTCCCTGAGAGTCACTGGGTGTGTGCCCCCCCCCCAAAAAAAAGATTAAAATGTGTTTGTAATGAATTTGTCTTGAAAATTTTCAAGAGGGGCCCGGGAGATAGCATGGAGGTAAGGCGTTTGCCTTTCATGCAAAAGGTCATCGGTTTGAATCCCGGTGCCCCATATGGTCCCCCGTGCCTACCAGGAGCAATTTCTGAGCATGGAGCCAGGAGTAACCCCTGAGCACTGCCGGGTGTGACCCAAAAACCAAACACAAAAAAAAAAAATTTTTTTTTTTTCAAGAACACACCATGTTAATAAGATAGAAGTACAATTTCATAATTATGTTACTTTACAGACTTTTGTTCCTCTTTTATACTGGACAGTAAGATCTTATAAAACAATCTTTCAAGACATAAGATAATTTTTTATCTGTATTTCTCTTTCAGGCTAGCATTACTTAACAAACATGGTACTCCAGATCCATCCACGCATGACTGAGTTATATTACATTAAAACATGCCCCTGAATTGTAATTTTCTGTTTTTTTTCATTTGGGACCACTTTGTTTAGAGAGTGGCTCCTAGTTCTTGGCACCACACCATGTCAGGGATTGATGATCTGAGCCCCCCACATGAGAGCATGCACTTTGTACCACCTCCTGACCCTGTAATTTATGTCTCCCCCCCCTTTTATTTTGATCTCTGAGGTTGGAGGTTGAACATTGTTTCTGATGGTTACCTATACTTGGTATATCAGTGAGTGCACTTGATTATGGTGCTGAACATGAAAATGATAGTAGCCTAGCTGGTTTGCATTTAATATTGTATGACAGTGCCAAAGGTTAAGCTCATGCCTAACTGCCTGTAAGGCAGGTGCTCTGCTACTGTGTATACATCCCAGTGATCTAAGACCTTACAATTCTTTTTTTTTGTTTTTGGTTTTTGGGCCACACCCAGTGACGCTCAGGGGTTACTCCTGGCTATGCACTCAGAAGTCGCCCCTGGCCTGGGGGACCATATGGGGCACGGGGGATCGAACCTCGGTCTGTCCAAGGCTAGCTCGGTAAGGCAGGCACCTTACCTCCAGCGCCACCGCCCAGCCCCTCGACCTTACAATTCTTATCAAAAATAACTGAACCCTCTTTTTGTTTTGGGACCACACCCATTGACGCTTAGGGGTTACTCCTGGCTATGCTCTCAGAAATACTTGGGAGACCATGTGGGACGCTGTGGGATTGAGCTGCAATCCATCCTAGGCTAAAGAGTTAAAGGCAAATGCCTTACCGCTTGCGCCACCACTTCAGCCTCCCCCACCCTGAGCCCTCACTAACCATTTTCTTTTTTTATTCCTAATAGGAAAAACAATTCCAGTAGTTTAAATCGAATGAATGGTGTTATGTTTCCTGGGAATTCTCCGAATTACACTGACAGGTGAGATTTATTGTGAGGAAGCGACCCTGAAAAGTGCATATCCCCAGCTTTGTATACTAGCTTCTGTTAAAGCACTTGTTATATTTATACCCCAATGCTAGTTGGACCCAACAGTGTTATGGGCTCAAGACCATCCTATGAGTGCTTAAGGAACTATACAGTGCCAGGAATCAAAATTTGGCTGGGGGAAACATACTTGGTGCTGAGGATAAAACCTGGATTGACTGCATGTGCATGCCAGGCAATCAACCTACCTAGTGTATTTTTGCTCTGGCTCAAAAAAGGGATGATGTTATACAAAAATGTAAAAACTGTTTATTTGTTTTATATAGGTCTAATATAAATGGTCCTGGAACACCCAGACCACTTAATCGACCAAAAGTTTCTTTGTCAGTTCCTATGACTACAAATGGCTTGCCTGAGAGCACAGACAGCAAAGAGTCAAATTTACAGCAAAATGAGGACAAAACTCGCAGGTTTGTGTGTGATTTACCTTATAGGCTGACTTTTTTTGTGAGGGGGGGTCACTCCCGGCAGCACTCAGGGGTTGTTACTCTTTGCTCTATGCTCAGAAGTCGCCCCTGGCAGGCACAGGGAACCATATGGGATGCCGGGATTCGAATCACTGTCCTTCTACATGAATGGCAAACGCTTTACATCCATGCTACCTCTCTGGCCCCAATAGGCTGACATTTTTTAATTAAAATTATTTCAATTTTGGTTATTAAGGGATAGAATAAGGAATTAATATACACTAAAAATAAGTGTAGAAAAGGCCTGGAAGCACTAATTGGAGAAGTAGCATTAAGAAAGTGGTCTTGCGGGGGCCAGGCGCTGGCGCTGGAGGTAAGGTGCCTGCCTTGCCTGCGCTAACCTAGGACGGACCGCGGTTTGATTCCCCCGGTTCTCCATATGGTCCTCTGTGCCTGCCAGGAGCGACTTCTGAGCGAATAGCCAGGAGTAACCCCTGAGCGTCACTGGGTGTGGCCCAAAAACAAAAACAAAAAAAAAGAAAGTGGTCTTGTATACTTACCTGGTAGGGAACCTGGTAGGGAAGATACCATGATTATGAAGGTAGTTTCCTCAGGGCGAGGCTTATCCATTGCACTCTGGATGTGCTGACTCCTGCGATTTCCCCAAATGTGGTAAGCTCGACAAAGAATTTAAGAGAAAAAAAAAAAGTGGTCTTGTATTTTCTTAGTTTTGAAAGGTAATTGAACAAACAATTTGTAAGAAACTTGAGATTTTTGTGAATAGGAGCATTATGTGAATGATCTATTATAGTAAATTAATAAAGGAAAAAACACATGCCGTTATATTATGTAATGACATAAAAAAAAGTCTCGTGAAACCATTTGGGTTCCCTTGATATTATTTATTTTCTTGTTTTTTGCTTGCCCAGACATTGTAATTGAACTTTGACACTGAAATATAACCATTAAAATTATAGCATCTTAAAAATGAAAATGTAGGTAATGAAGGAAAATTCTTATTAATAACACTTTAAAAATATTTACAGTGACTCTCCAACATCTGACTCAGAAAGTTCCTCTGTGAGCCCTATAAAAAATAAACACCCAGATGAAGATGCTGTGGAAACTGAGGGGCATGAGGTAAAAAGACTCAGGTTTGACAAAGAAAGTGAAGTCCGAGAGACAGCCAGTCAAACATCTTCCAGTGAAATATCTTCAGTCATGGTAGAAGAAACAGAAACCACATCTTCATCTCAGGATAAAGACAAAGAAAGTAGTTGTACCAGGCAGCACTGTACAGACGAGGATGAGGAAGAGGATGAAGAGGAGGAAGAAGGTATTTAGAGACCCTCTGTAAAAGGGTGGAGTAAAGAGATTCTCAAATTCTTGTGCTTCATTTTTGCGTGAAAGAATATAACATATTGGAACTCCTTATAATTGCTGATGTTGGTTTTTCTCACGTCTATATGTAGTTGCTGCAGTTTCAGGGGCTATGATTTGAACTGTAGAGTATCAATTCATGAACATAACTGGAGGTATTTTGAAAATAAAATTTAACTACAACAACATTTGCTTATTTTTAGAATCTTTTATGACATCAAGAGAAATGATGCCAGAAAGAAAAAATCAAGAAAAAGAATCTGATGATGCCTTAACTGTGAATGAAGAGACTTCTGAGGAAACTCACCAAATGGAGGAATCTGACCTGACTCAGCCTGAGAAAGATTTACATTCTGAAGGTAGTGAAAACACAGGCCCTGTAAGTAGTGGTTCGGATCGCCGTGAATCAGAAGAGTTAGTAGGACCCAATGCCTCTAAAACTGGAAAGATTCTCTCAGAGTCATCCATGGAAAATGACGATGACGTCACAGAAGCCACAGATGAACCAATGGAACAAGACTAATTAGAAACATGTAGATGCAGTATTTTACATACAGTTCTGGTTTTACACTGTATAAAACTTTTATGTAATAAAGTGGACCTTAGTTTTACTAGAGAAGCAGGTTGTAAAATAAAGTACTTTATGGGGATAAATCCTGAGAGTTGTATACAAGAACTGTGAATATCAGCTCCTCTGGGTCCTGCTTACCGCTGACTATTTTGGGGTCTGGTCAAATCAGTGGTTTGTGTATAGATTTTTTTTAATTTAGAATTAAAGGTTTTAAACTGGAAGGTAATAATTATAATTTTGAAAACCTTTTGGAGATGATCACATTTAGTTTACTACATATGCAAGAAAGCTTTTTGTCTTCTCTTTGGGACAGCTCTAGTGGTTTTTGTATTTTGGTCATACTTTCAACATTTTAACGTGAATAATAGGGTTTCATGCTGGTTTCCAGATTTTGTTTGGCTATGTACAATGGAACGTTAAGTCATATATACATATATATGTGTGTGTATATATATATATATATATACTAAGGGGGGAAATGTTATATTTTTCTGTTTCTATAAGAGATGAATACAGTGGATACTTTTTCTATTGGTAATGATTGAGTTCACCTCTTTCAGAAGATAGTTTCTTTCTCTTCTGAGAATTCAAATAAAATCTGGCCCTTGTGAAACCCAGGAAATGTTAAGTCTGTTGAAACACCAGGTTAAACACATTCCAAGAGATCTGTTCAAACTAAAATTTTTTTGTATACTTCTGAGGTGCCTGAGAAATAGACTTCATTATTTATGAGAAAATGTGCTTTATCTTGGAAATTGTGTTCAAACTTTAGCTTACTCTTTTGTAGAATGAATGCTTGTAAAGCTCATAGGAGTCCATCTCAGAAGAACCAGGGAGGTTCCTTAGACCTTTTGCTTGCTTTTCTGAACATTGTGAATATTACTCATTTCTTCCTAAATTATTCTAGGGTATGCAAATGTCAATGGTATGAAACACCACTGTACTGGAAGAATTAATATATTACTTAGTAATGTGTACCAGAGCTAAATGACTAAAGCTTTAGGGGTGCATAAAAACCACCATAATTTGTATGACATTTTGAAGTGAATTAAATATTTTTGAACATGCTTCTTTGACAGCCAGTGTTATATTTTTCAGATCAACACAAAGCACAATGATTACTCTAAACTCAATATTTTCAAATTCACATATTTAAAGTCATACAAGCTGCAACTTCCCTGTCAAAATTACTGGCTGCCAAATTTATACCTGTTTCTTCAG
>PVKC010020048.1:0-18791 GCA_004027635.1 Crocidura indochinensis
TGTTTTTCTGCCCCCTTTTCTAGTTGTGAGCCCAAGCAGACAATGGATTTGCAGAGCCCAAGCTGTGAGCTGGGGGCCCTCCCCAAATCCGGAACAAAACCCTCATTAATGGGAGGTGGGATTTCCTGGTCACAGCTTTTAGCCAGAGGGCAAAGGTCGCCCATTAACCAGCATCCAGTCTAAACAGAACTGTGTTAAAGGACTGGGCAGGGAGGGAGCAGAAGGGGGAGAAAATCAAATATTTGCTCTTCTTTCTTCAATGGTTTCTCTCCTGTCCTGGGCTCCAGGACAGGGGGCTAGAAAAAGAAGTCAGGGATCCCCCTGGGAAGGTGTCGCCACCTGTTTTACATGCACCCAGAATTGTTGAGACAGTGGGGACCACTCACTGAGTGTCGGTCAGGGTCCATCTCTCCACTCAGAAGCCTACTCAGGAGCACAGGAGAGGGTGCCTGGACACCCGGTGCACAGGTAGAGTGGCAGAAATGCCCCACTGGACAAGAGATAGCGGAGTCATGCTACGTCCAGGGGTGGCCCAGGCCACAGTGGCTCTCGGTTGCACAGCTCTACTGCCATGCTGGGAGCCTTAAGAAAAGTGTACCCCAGGGATCCCGTGAGGCCCAAGCTTCTGCTCTAGGAGTTAGTATTTGGGGTTTAAGGGCTTCTCAGACCGTTCTCCATCAAGACCCCAGGTAGAATGGGATGGTACCCTTGAAAAGCACGGGAACCCCTGAACCGTATAGAGCCCCTGATGGTACAGGAAGCCAGAAATGCCAATCAAAGGTCAGCTGCAAAGCAGCTTCACAGAGAAGGAACCAGAGCTCTCGAAAATAGGATGGAAGAACAGCTCACACATGTGCTAACAAAGAGCATACAAAGAACATGCATGATGTGGACAGAAATATGCAGTTTGTAGATGGTGGAGACCCAGAAAACTAGAGGTGGAATCAGGCTCCGCAGGGTCCTTTTCAGCACAAAAGTCTTCTAAAGTTCCCCTTTGAGCTGGATCAGAGTAAGTCAAAGCCAAAAGAAGTCAGTGGGGACAAGAACAATAAATAGCACAGTGGGCAGGGCATCTGCCTTGCATAAGGCCTACCCTGGTTTGATCCCCAGCATTCCATAGAATCCCCAGAGGCCTTCCAGGAGTAATTTCTGAGTGCAAAGCCAGAAGTACAGTTTGGTGTGATCCAAAAACAAACAAACAAAAGTCAGTGGGATGCTTTTTGCTGTCAGTATGGTCACAAACCTCCAAAATAACAAGCCTCAGGCCAGGCTCTCTGAGCTTTTCCTAACATGAGAAACCTATATGTTCTGAGAGATAGAGGGGTGGGAAGGCAGGCAGCACACTTTACCTTCAACAGAATAATAGCATGTGTTTCCATTGCATAATGGCTTAAGGGTATTTTTACAGAGAAATTAAAGGCCTAATAATGTAATAAGTGCCATTTATGAATGTGATCAGGGAAAAGTGTCCAAAGAGAACAGCAAGCCAGGTTGGAGGAACTCAGCTATGGAGATAAAAGCTCCCACCAGATTCCGCTGTGTCCAACCTCCCAGTTTGTGAGCTCCAGGCCTCTGGGCTGCAATCAAGACATCAATCTGGTCCCTCAAGGCGCCCAAGGGTGGAGGGAATCGGGAAACACCGTTGCCCTTCTAGAAGTGATTGTCCTGTTTGCTGTCCAGCCCTGCTTGGGGCTTCCTTTTCTCAAGTTCAAGGAAACGATTTAGCTGTGTTGTCCTGGATTTTTTGCGAGCTTGCAGTTCAGTTGCTCAGCAAGTCTGGCCCCAGTCTGTTGTCTGCCCTCCGTGTGGACATATGGCGTTTTTATGGGATGGGGAGCAGCAAAGAAAAAATTTTTTGTAGAACAAATTCACTCAAGCCTTGGCAACGTTGACCATAGACTCTGTGAGTTTGCTCTGTGCTGTCTCGGTTTTAAACAGCCCCTTCTGCCTCCCAGCCACTCCCTATTTCACACACACACACACACACACACACACACACACACACACACTTTTAGGTTTTGAGGGTGCCAAAGTATAATATTTATGCAGGGACACAATCTGGCCGAGGGAGTGTTTAAGGGGCTTTACTGGTCAGTTCAGTAATCCCCAGCACCTTGAGAAAGCAAAGCAGACAATTGGAAAAATCCGTTAGAAAGAGGGTTGTTGTTGTTGTTTGTCAATTAATTTTGATAGTATGGAGAAATAGGAGAGCTGTGACCTAGTATCTTATCGGGTAACTGACTTTGTATGCATTTACTGAGCACGTACTATGTGCAGGCCACAACAGCCATCAGTCTGCTGGGAGAACGGGGGGCAAGGAGGAGCAAGCAAGGGGCTAAGTGAGAGAGAGGAGGATCATCTTCAAGGTTTTACAGGCAGACTAAAGGAGGTGATAGATACAACAGCCCCCTCTCCACACACACAGCCCTCAGGGGCTTGTTATTATTCTAAGGAGAGTAGTCAAGGACCAGATCTGTGCTTACTGGGGAGAAGGTGGGGATGTCCCTCCCTGCTTCCTTGGGTATACCTTTGGGAGAAAAAATGCCAGAACACAGTGGATTCCTGATATAAAGTGAGCGATCTTGCCTAGCTCATCTCTACCTGGTCTAGCTCAGGATCCTGCTTAACCTGAAGGTGAAAGTATGGGGTGGGGGGACAGGAGAGGGGTACTTTGCAGCAGGCTACTCCCCCATTTGGTGTAAGTTGCTTCCAAAGACTTTGGTTATTCATCCATGTGGGGAACAAAGGGCAGGCCCAGCTCCAGGCTGGAGTGACTTTGGGCATCTCCTCCCCTTCATTATCCTTATTCAGGGGACCAAGGGGAGCAGAGGGCAGGCCCAGCTCCAGGGCATCTCCCACCCCTCATTGTCCTTATGTCCACTCTCCTGCCGCAGCAATAATCACTGGCTGTTAGGAGAGATTTCTGGGGCTGCCTGGACTTTTGGGCCTCCTGAATGTGGCTTTGCCTTCGGGCTGTGTGTCTTTGTAACACTATAAGAGCATAAGGAAAAGCCTTCCAGTAATGCCCTCACCCACACCCCTAGTGCAGCCATCAGGAGCCAGATTCCTGGTCGATGTACAGGAATCACTTTTGGCCAGCTCAAAACCATATTGGACACTGGGAATTGAACCCAAGTTGGCCTTGTGCAAGGCAAGCTGTGCTCTCTTTTTCTTTCTCTCTTCAGCCAGAGTTTCCTTTCTTGCTGGCAGTATTGAGATCACTCCCGGGACCTTCCAGCCACTCAGCTAAGTTTTAGACCATGTGCAAGGATGCCTCTGGGATGTTGGCATTCCTGGGCTGGTCAAGGTTGAGCTCTACCCAGAATTGGCCCCACTTGTGGGAGAAGAGGAAGCACAAGGTTGGGCGTTAGGTGTGGAATAAGATAAACTTGCCTTGACTTCTTGCATGGCTGTGGCAGGGACCGGGTGTGCACTGGGGGCCCTGACACTCATTTCCTATCAAGGGCAGAAAGGTGAAGATTATGTTCCTCACGGCATAGAGACCGGGAACAGATAAGACAACACTTCTTGGCATTACCACCTTCCTCTTGTTTCCTGGAGAAAGACAGTCATAAACATGGGGCCAAGACAGTTCAAATCCTGTTCGTTGGTCAGGTCCCCAATCTTCTGGCTTAATTTGTCCTGGCAGTGTGGAGAATTGAACCAGGGAACGTGGCATGCAAGAGCAACCCTTAACCCCTGTGATCTTTCTGTCTCTTTGTTTCTCTGTCTTTCTATCTCCTCCATCTCTCTGTGTCTCTCTCTTTCTCTCTCTTTTTTCTTTGGGCAGAGAACTTTCCTAGCCAGAGGTGACACAAATTGGAACTGGATTAGGGGGTACCTCATATTACTACCCCCATTATAAGCTTTGGGGCAACCATCCATCTCCAGGAACCATGGCAGTTGCCTCTTTGCCTTCTTATTCTTGTCCTTAGGACTAGCATGGCCGGACCATGAACACAGGATATAAAGAGCAGCCCCTGGAATGGACCTTGACTCGGCAGGTCAGCAGAACCCGGATTTATCTCCCAAGGCCTGAGACAGTGAGCCGTCCCTGAAATCCGGTGCCTTCAGCCTGGCCCTAGTGCTCACACACACACCCCAGAGGGCTAGACAGACTCCCCAGGTAGATTGCGCAGGAATCTCATTACCTCGGGGGCAGCCTCCTCTTGCACAATCACCCTAATCTTGCCCTTATTATGGAAAAATCTGTGCGGAAAATCTCTCCACAGGGCCCCAACCAGGCACCCACGGACCAGCTGCAGCGGGCACAGAAGGGAGAGTATCTGATCACAGTCTCAGATAAAGATAGGGCACGAGCCTCTCTACCTCTGCTCACGCCAGACTTAGTGCCACCCTAGCACCAAGTGTGTGTATGGGGAGCGGGCATCCTGAGCTTTAAGCTGGATACTGGGATCTGTTTTTCTGGCCCTTCTAGAACATCCTGCTGCGAGCAATATCTGCTTGTGAAGACGCACTAATTCTAGCTCCCCTGGATCTCTAAAGTCAGTTTATGCCAGAGCAGCAGGCGAGGGCAGGAAGAACAGATTTTGGGGACCTGATGATGAGGGATTTAGGGATAAGGTTTCTCCCAGGTCTGAAATTAACCAACTTCATGCCTCTGGGTCCTTTCTTTCTACCTCTAAAAATTTCCTTTAGCAAAATAAGAAGCTAGAGACTTTAAACTAAGACAAACTGGGGGCCCGGGAGATAGCATGGAGGTAAGGCGTTTGCCTTTCATGCAAAAGGTCATCGGTTCGAATCCCAGTGCCCCAGATGGTTTCCCGTGCCTGCCAGGAGCAATTTTCTGAGCATGGAGCTAGGAGTAACCCCTGAGCACTGTCGGGTGTGACCCAAAAGAAAAAAAAACTAAGACGAACTGGTTTCAAACTAAGACTGGTTCCCATTTTTAGAGCCAGACACGGGGAACTGGGTGTGAGTGCTGGGTGCCTGAGCCCTTCCAGTAGTCCTCCCTGTTTGGAACACTCTCTCCATCTCTCTGACACCTCCACTCTCACCCCTTGCCTCCCCCCACTTTCTTTTAAAAAAAAAAGGCAGTAGAAAGTGGCAGGTCATCTTGTCTCCCTGTCAAACTGGGGACGCATTCCTTGAGGGAAAGTCCTGACTGAGCCTCTTAAGGAAATCACTGGGCACATGCTGGGTTGATTAGATGTCAATGATATTAGAGCAAGAGTGAAGATTTTATCCCTGATAAGGCCAGGGATAAGTGCCAGGGATGGCACTACTCAAAAGGGTGACAGAGCAACTTAAGAGCAGCAGACAAGTCCGTTACTGGGCACAGTACCTGTTACTGAGCACAATACCTGGCAGGAAAATAAGGGAGCCCTGGAAGACCAAAGCTTACAGGAGCCCAATTGCTTAGATGCTCTATTTCAAGAACACCTCCTTGGTCAGGGAGGGACTTGGAGCTTGGGGTGTAGGGGAAGCAGTAGACCATGGCTCCACCTCTCAGGAGAAGGGTTTTAGGGTTTTCACAACAGCTGTTGGGTATCAGACCCCTAATGTGGATGTATATCCCGCCCTCCCAGGTGCTAGAAGTCACTGGTTTACATAGAGTTTCAGAGCTGGGGGTTTTCTCCTGCCCCTGGGTGTGTGTGGGTGGGCAGGGTACAGTTGAGCAGGGAACCCACAGGCATCTATCAGCGCCTAGTCCCTTCATCCCGCATGACAGGAGGACATTTCAATGGGTCCAGATCCAGCAACTACAGGAGGATCAAAGCCCCAGAGCTTCATGAACCCTTCAGTCATCATGGATTTCTGTTGTCACCTCCCAAACAGACCTCCATAAAGAGCACACGGAGGGCCACAAAGCAACTTACAGAACATGAATCCATGTTCATGCCCCCTGACCCCTGGAGAGTTGCTGATGTGAGGCAGAGGGAACCTTTGTTTGCTTTCTGGTTTTGTTTAGTAGTTGAGATTCCAGAAGGTTCTTTGTATGGAGTCAGGTCTCTGACACGTGTGAAGGACTGGGCAATGTGTATGGTTACGTGTGTGTGTGTTGACATTTCTCTATGAAGTCATCTGTCGATACACAGAAGATGGTATTTGAGTTGGTAGGGGAGCCCGTGGACATCAGAGGGATGTATGAAAGCAGGTCTGGACATTTGGGGGGTTACCACTGCAAGGACATGGTCCGGGCAGGTTCCGCATCTGTATCAACTTGTCAGATCATGTGGCTATTTCTATGGGGGGCAGGATAATCAGTATATGCAGGGGCTTCCCAGGAGCCGGTCAACTCATGCCCCTTCTCCCGTGAAGAAGGAATCAGGAATCTTTCAGATTTCAATCCCCCTATTCAATCCCCCTTGTTTTCTGAATCCAACTTGTTTGCTTGGTTGGACTTTTTGGAGTGTGGGAATGCATTGGTGAAACCACTAACATTTATTAAGGTCTTGCTGTTGTCATCACTTTCCCATATTAATCTTATTTCACACACATCCCAATCATCTTTATTGTTAGGACCTGTTGTTATTTACTCTAGAGCCAGCATATTAGAGTAAAATTTCAGTCCCCTTCCCCCCCCTTTTTTTTGGAGGGAGATCACACCTGGTGATGCTCAGGGCTGACTCTTACTCTGCACTCAGGGCTCACTCTGGCAATGCCTGGGGAACCATATAGGATGCTGGGAACCCAAACTGGGTCAGCCCTGAGCACCATTTTGGACCCTAGAATTTCAGTTCATCAATCCTAAATCTGAAGCCAAAACAGACATTTTTTTTAATCCAATAGTGATAAGGCTGATAAGGTATTATGTGACTTGTAGGGACAAGGGCTAATTTGGGGAGCATCTACAAGGAATAGGGGTGCTGAGGGCAGTAGCTATGGCCACTTTCCTGAAGGCTGTCAGCCAGCTCACATGGTGACAAATCTCACAAAATCTGATGTCCTGGTCTCACTCTGCAGAAAATATTTTCAGAATGTTTGAACATTTCTCTGGATCACCCTAGTGTGCTGCTTGGGAAAATGGGCTCCCACAGAACAGGGATCCCAGAAAGTCTATTTCAGTGAGTCCAGGGATAAGCCCGAGTTTGAAGTTTCCACCAGCTCCTTCCATGCTGGGCGTTAAATGGTGGTGTCCTCAGTTTATGCTTCAGTCCTGTACCCCAATGGGGTCTCAAGAAGAAGCACGAGTCTCAGGCTACAAACATACCTGGTTTAGCAGTCCCTGAAAGTCTGCTCCCGCCAAAGCCCATTATGCAATGACAGACAGGATGTATTTCTTTAAAAGCCATCCTGATAAAGAATAAGATGACAATGTATGAGAAGTCAAGCAGACATCGCTCAAGGAACAGAAATGGGTCAGAAACTCGGACGGGATTTCCATAAGCAAGGAATAGGTAGAAAAGGTTTATTTTTTTTTTCTGGGCCAATATGCAAGCCAAATAGTAAATAACTATTTTCAGGCCCGAGATGGGTGGGCGAATTTGCATAGCCATGTGATGCCCGGCATGTTTCTATTTTTATCCAGGAAATCTGCAATCTCTAAAGAGAGCCCAGGGCACGGGCTGGTAGCTGGGAAGCATTGCTTTTGGCTGGAAGAATGTGCAGTTCTGTGCTTTAACGAGTTCTAGTGAGTGCAGAGAGAGGCAGAGAAAAGAGCATTTGGAGATGCGGGGAGGGGACACCTCTGAAGGCCAAGACGTCCCGCACCACCTCAAGTCAAATATGTGTGGTCCCAGCAAATGGAAATTGAAGTGGCCTCCTTTGCATTTGGCAGCCTCATCATCAACCTGCCCCATTTCAAGCAACTTTTTTAAAACCAGCCTCCATTTGCCTCGTCACTTCGGATGATCACGGCTGATTATGCTGTTACTGTGGTTATTACAGTTACAGCAAGTTGGCATCTGTCGGCCCAGGTGGATATGCTCTGTTCCACTCCTTGGGGCTATTGGATTGCATTTTCTTTTCTTTTAATTAAAAATGTTTGGGGATGGGGGGCAACCATAGCTGGTGATGCTCAGGGGCGGCTACTAGCTCTGTACTCTGAGCACTCTTGGCACTGCTCAGAGTGTCATGTGTAGGGCCCGGTGGGGAACCTAGGTTAGCCGCATGCAAGACCAGTGATTTGCCTCCTGTGCCATCTCCCTGGCACTTTTTATTTGTTTTGCTTTTTTTTTCTTTTGCTTTGGGGCCATACCCTACAGTGCTCAGGTTTACTCATGCTTCTGTAGTCACTTCTGGCAGGCTTGGGGTACCCTATGGGATGCTGGGGATCAAACCTGGGTAGGCCACGTCCAAGGCAAATACCCTCTCCACTGTGCTATCACTTCAGACCCATTTTCATTTTGGAGGATAGGAGTCAGAAGTCAAGATTTGGGGTCAACCTCTTAGGGTTAGGGACTGCCTAAGGAGACTTGTCAAGTGCTTTCTTCCACATCAGAAAATCAAGTGTCTTGTTGAAGGAGTGAAGGTCAGGAACAGAAGGACTCCAGCACCCTTAGGAGGGAGGTCGGGTGACCTTCACACATGATAACTTTGGTACTCTCAGAACCCCAAGTTGGTGGTAGGGTTGGTGATGCCCTGTTACGTTATCGCCACTTCCTGCCAGACCTGGTGGCACAGATCTAGAGTTGAACGTCATTGTCGTTGGGAGAGATCATCTGTGTGGGTTGGTTCTAAAAGGCTCCTTCCTGTCTCTTTCCTTCTTTCAATTGTTTTAAACTTGATCCGTGGTTGTTTATAAGGCAAGGTGGGCAGTGGGCAGAGTCTGTGCCCCTCTGAGTACCCCACGCAGGTGAGATTGGAACTCACACACCTGAGTGAAAATTCAGCTGCCATTGCTAATGTCACCCCCAAGGGAATGCAAGCCCACAACTCAGTACTGGGGGGCTGGGGGTGACCTCCTCTTGCTTCTCAGACACTTTCATTTTCAGAGTGTCTGTTTGTAGGTCGGATCGCAGCCAGTTGATCATAATTGCTGAGCAATTGGCTATGGCGTGCTACCTTATTTAGACATTTTTCAGAAACTCCCGACAAGTTCTATGACATAGTTTCAAAGTGTGCAAAAAAAAAAAAAAAAAGGCTTCTTGTTGGATATTTTTAACTCCTTTCACTTACAGCCTTTTTCTCTTAGTAATTAAAAAAATGAGTAAACTCAAAGTTGTCTATGAAGTTATAGCACTACAAGTGATGCTGTTGGGGTCTTTTCCAATGATGGAGGTTTATGCTTGCACTATTCTAGAAAAAGGAGAATTTCTATGTTTATTTGGTTGGTTTTTTTTTTCTGTCTTGGGCCACACCCAATGATGCTCAGGGCTTCCTTACTCCTAGCGTTATGCCCAAATATGGTTCTTGGCAAGGCTCAGGGGACCATATGGGTTGCCGAGGATTGAATCCAGGTCAACCATGTGGTAGGCAAGCCCCTTATCCACTGTAGCATCTCTACTGCCCTCAAAGGATAATTTTCTTAACTTATTTCAAAGAGCACTTGAAAACAGTGAACTTTTGCCCTAGCATCATCTTAACTGGAGCATCTTTGAGATTTCTTATTATAAATTGTGAGGAAATGTTTTGTGCATTATAACAGGCTAAAGATGTGTTCCATCATTTGTCATGGAGTTCAAAAAAATTGCTAGTCCCTGTCTTACACAAATGTTGTCCATCCGCTCACCATCCATTCATTCTTCCCTCTGTCCTTCCTGATATCCATCCATTCTTCTGCTGTACCTTAATATCCTCTTTCCTCTGTCTATTAACCCACAATCCGTCTCCTCAGGCATCCCTTTACTCATTCACAGTGAAGCTCTATCTCAGAAACCATCCCTGTCCCTTTCCACAAAGAGCTCAGCTTGGTCTGGCATAGCCTTCCACATATGTGGTCAGGACTATTAGTGCATAACACCAGGCTTTATGGACATCCTTGTCATGTTGCTGTACATACATTTAAATTGACTTAAACAGTGCCTTTAATGAGATTCACACACAAGAAGGCACCTTTGAATTCATGAGTCTGTGCACATCTGACAGCCCAGCGCCCACTCAGAGATCAATGGTGTGGCTTTGCACCCACAATCATTCTCATAAGAAGAGAAAACACTGTTGGGGTGGGTTGGGGGAGGGTTAAAGTAAGTTCCCAAGAAAACCATGTGTCAATGCTATTTATGGAACTCAAGAGAAAGTCAAGAGATCTAGTTGTTTTTTATGGGAAAGAGTCTATGAGAAACTGATACTGAGTAATTTGAGAACTTGCACTTGAGTCCCTCAATAATATCAAAGGCCAAAGGGAGTTGCCATAACCACAACCTTTGGAGGAAGCTCATGACTTTGGAGCCCATTATAAATATTTGGTTCCAAGTTGCAAGACCCCTCTTGGTTCATATGGCGCCCCTCTTTAGTGGTACCATTAATGGCTTGCTTGAATAGGGATGTTGATGTTGGGGGTGGGGGGTGGGTGTTATGCTCCTGCCTAGTCACAGGTTAGGCTAGCTGGACTCATTCTATGATCCTAAGGTCAAACAACCTTGAACTTTTGTAGGCAACTGTTGACATTTGTGTACCATGAGCCCAAGACATAAGGGCTTCCATTGGCTGTTTTGTAAACAAGAGCTCCGAGCATCCTCATGAGAGCCCTCCCATGAGTCTTGGCTATGCATTTGCACACTCAATTGCTGTTTCTAGGTGGGTGGGAAAATGGAGATAATGGTAGATAGAAAGTTACACTGGTGGTGGGATTGGTGTTGGAACATTTTATGCCCCCAAATAACTGTATGATGAACAACTTTGTAAACCATGTGTTTAATCAATGTGAAAAAATATAATCAAATGCCCATTTCCATAATAAATAATTGTTGGAGAGGATATGCCTTAGATATAAAGAATTGTCATGAAATTTTCTAGGAAATTTCTTCCAATAATGGACTCTCTGTATGTGCTTATGAAGGAATTTGAGGGGCCAGAGTGATAATAAAGCAGGTAGATGACCTAGGTTCGATCCCTGGCATCCCATATAGTCAGTCCCACCAGGAGTGATCCCCAACACAGAGCCAGGCATAAGCCCTCAGCATAGCCGGGTGTGGCCCCTACACAAAACAACAACAAAAATTTGATATGCAAACAACTGATTAAAAGACGCTTTGCATGAAGCAGGTATTTGCATAAAGCAAGGGCTATCTTCATGTTTAGTCTTCAGTGTCTCTTGGCTCCCTTTTCATTAGTGGTGACCTCTGACCTCTTTTATTATACCAGAGACTATATTTTCTAACTCTCCAGGGGTGCTGCCTTTCATCTCACTAAATTTCTCCTCATCCCTCTTTACTTTAGGATTAGCAGTACCATTCACTCAATAATACCCTTTTCTTGAGCCTCCGGTTTCCTATCTCTTGGCCTTCAAACATCTGACGACAGGAAGTCTTCACTTCTCTTCACCAGAGTTCTTAGAAACTGTGGCTTTCAGTCAAACATGTAAAGAAACCAATTTGACCAGAGTCTAAAAGATGTCAACAAGTGGTAAGTCCCAGTGGTATACTTCTGGTCATAAATAACTTCAATATCTAAATAAAGACACACACACTCAAATCCTATCCTAGCTAAAATATAATTTGTACACATTCATTCATTTACTCCTGTATTCACTTCACTCCCCCAGGTATTCCAGTCCAGGATATCAAGAAAGAGGGAACTTTGCCTACAGCTCAGGGTATAGAAAAGACTTTTCCATATGGGCCTCCATCACTCACCACCACACTCACTCAAGTGTGGGGTCCACAAACCCCTAAATGCATATACTTGCTTTGAGAAGGGAAATGGGTACCCAAAGATAACCCACACAGGGACATGGAGGCTCCCCATGGACAATGGACTGGCCAGGATAAATTTCTCTCCTCCTCCTCATTGTCACAAGACAGTGCTTAGTAAAACCAAATTATCCCAGTTCCTGGTTTTTCACCAACTGGTTATGTGCTCATCTTTCTTCCTGAATTCCTGTCTCTTCTATTTGCAAGATTCCTGTACTCATCCTTCCTTCCCTCTGTTTCTTATCCCACTCTCTTCATCCCTACATTCTCCCCTGTCCCTTCTTTCTTGCTCCTTTGTGCAGTGGCACAAGGGATGACACATGCCCTCTTCTAGCCAGGTGGGGAAGGTGGCACTGGCATGATTGGGCAGGAGGCAAGAGTAAGAGGTGCTGCAGAGAATCGATGCCCTGTTAGGAATAAATAAAAGAGTCCCAATCCTTACCCTGCCTCTGATTCTGAGAAGGTGAGCAGGAGGTAGTAAGAGGAGATGGGGAGGACAGTGGTTTGAAAAAGGAGGTGGCACAGCTGAAGGCCATGGTCAGGTGCAGCCTGAAGTCAATGATGGGCTGTATGGAGCAGTGGGCCCTGGGAGAGTCATAGGGGTCTAGTGTATGGGGTCAACTCCATGCCAGGGTTCAATGAGGATTTCTCCTATCTGGGAGACCTGCTGGAAACTATAGAAAAGCACAATAGGGTCACTGCAGGCCCACGAGGAGAGAAGGCATGTTTCTAGGTGCAGACTACTGACGGGCAGGGGCACTTCTCAGGAGGCATATGAGAATCATAAGCACTATGGGTGGCAGGAATCCCAGCTTGCTAGATCCACCCCATGTGCAGTTCTACTGAGAAAACTCCCAGCTTTTCATGACCCTTCCACTTCCCCATTGACATCATGTTTGCTCCCAACCAAGGCCTGTTGGATTTGAGAGAATTGAGGCAGCTTTTTCCACCTTGATTTCACTTACATTGCACTTTCTTCCTTAAGGATTCCCGCTGTCATTCCTACCATTCTCATCTGCCCTAGAAGGTCACACCTACCAGTGCCCAAAGGGAGCCAAACTCAGGACCCAGTGCATATGTGGTATGTGCTCCTAACCACTGAGTCCTCTCCCTGAGCACAGCATCAGAAAGCAGGTCACTTCTTCATTTCCAAAGCCCATCTGCTTCCCCCTCTCCAGCACCCACAGTTGCCCCATTCCCTAGCACTGGAATCCCACCTTCAGCCCTGCCTTCATCCCAGGTTAGGGTGAGTCCCTGGGGTAGAGACTTGGAGGCAGACCAGCAGGAAGGCCGGTTGAGGGCCTTGTGTTTTGGCCTCTGGGCAGGGCAGGTCCCCTTCTCAGCAGGCCCCCAGGTTTCCTGGCCATGAAAGCCACACACCCCAAGAACAGGTGGGGCATTTGAAACCAAAAGTCCTACTAACCCAAACCCACAGCTGGAGGAGGGCCGAGTGCGTGTGTTCTCAGACAGGAAAGGCGGCTCAAGCTTCAGCAACCTCTGCTGCCAACCGCACCATTTCAAAGCCAGACAGGGTCTCTGTGTTCCAAGAGAGAGAACAAGCACAGGGGAGTAGGCTGGGAAGGTAAGCAGGGGGCACTGACAGAAGAGACAGAAAGCCTTAGAAATAGCCCTGGAGAGGCCGGAGCAATGGTGCGGCGGTAGGGTGCTTGCCTTGCAACATGGCTTACCCAGGAGGAACAGTGGTTTGATCCCCTAGTGTCCCATATGGTCCCCCAAGCCAGGAGCGATTTCTGAGCACATAGCCAAGAGTAACCCCTAAGCGTTGCCGGATGTGGTCCAAAAACAAACAAACTAAAAAAAGGGAAATAGCCCTGGGACTTTTCTTGTCCTCAACTTTTGGAAGGATACAGATGTGCTCTTAGAAAATAGGCGATTTGGGGGTATGCTTCTCTAATCTGTAAAGTGTCAGTAAGTTACTGCTGGGAATCGGGGCTAAAGTTTCTCCTTGTCCTGAATCAGACCCCAAGAAGCCACCCTCTTTTCAGCCATGGGGAGCTGTCACCTGTCTACATTCAGTTGGGCACAGTTGGCATCGAATGTGCTATGGACAGTCTCGGGTCCCTCAGTGCAGGAGGAACTGGACTAAAATGTTCTTTAATGAGGAAAGACAAAAGCTTACACCTCCTAGAGATGCCTTTCTCCTGAGGTGGTCATAGGGTCCTTGATAACCCCAACTGGGGCCTCAATACATATGCAGATGGGGCAGGCCCTGTCCAGAGATTTCAACCTGCATTCACCCTAGGAAAGTTCCCAGTACACTTAACAAATGTTTGTGTCCCAGGGGACCGTATGGTCCACTGTTCTCAGGACCAGACACAGCTCTTGGTTTGTACAGCGCTGCCCTGTCTGGCAGTTGCCTGGGAAAGCTTCCGACAACAGGAAGTATCTCTGACATGACAGGTGAGGAGCTGGGGCCCAGAGAAGTGAGGTAACCCCTTGTGGTCACAAGACAGTTTACTTGTTCCAGCTAAGGCCTAAAAGTTGCTCATCCACTCATTTTCCTGAATGATGGTTGTCTCTCTATCCGCAACTTGGTAGAGCGGTGAGAACATAGGACAGAGTCCAACTGCAAGATCTGGCACAACTGGCATGGGATAAAATAAGATCAGATAAAATAAAATAAAGGCCAGCCCACTCAAATACTCGCCATTTTACTCCGACTGCCTGCAAAGACCAGTATTTCAAATAAATATGCAACATGAAATTACCACACGCCAGGCATTGTTCAAAGCTATCCCAAGTGACTCTGTGACCTTCCACTCACCTACCCCAAAGAGGTAGGTGGATCTCTGAGACCTTGGTTTCCTGGGAAGTTGTATTGACCCAGCATGCCATTGAGGGTCAACTTCTGTTCTCCTGGTGCTTTCGGGACTGGGTATGTTCCCCCAGCTGATGACCAGAGACACTTTATTCCATTCCAATAATGCGGTTTTTTTTGTTTTTGTTTTTTGGGTTTTTTTTTTGTTGTTGTTGTTTTTTGGGGGGGCACACCCAGTGACGCTCAGGGGTTACTCCTGGCTATTCGCTCAGAAGTCGCTCCTGGTAGGTACAGGGGACCATATGGGGAACCGGGGGATGGAACCACAGTCCGTCCTAGGTTAGCACAGGCAAGGCAGGCACCTTACCTCCAGCGCCACCGCCCGGACACCCCAATAATGCTTTTATAGGACAAGAAGAATTGGGATATGTGCAGGGGTCACAGACATAGCAGAAGCATAGCCATGGATAAGATAAGCATAAACATTGGGACTTAGGAATGTCTTGGGAGCAACACTTGAAGCAACAATTAGGAATATCTTGAAGGGGCTAGAGCAATAGTGTAGTGGCACATGGCCAATCTGGGATGAACCTGGGTTTGTTCTTTGGCATCCCATATGGTCCCCTGAGTCTGCCGGGAGAGATTTCTAAGCACAGAGCCAGGAGTAACCCGTGAGCACTGCTGGGTGTGGTTTGCTCAAAGCCCAAAAACAAACAAATAAAGGGAACGTCTTGGAGCAATAAAAGTAACTTATAGGTTCTAGAGCAATTGCACAGTGAGGAGGCCCATGCTTTGCATTAGGCTGACTCAGGTTTAATCCACAGCATCCCATATGGTCACCTGCCTACCACCAAGATTCCTGATTGCAGAACCAGGAGTAGCCCCTGACCTATCTCCAGGTGTGACCCAGAAACAAACAAAACAAATATAAAGTAGCTGTAATCTCCCTTAATCAGAGCTCTTTGTGACAGAGGAGAGATGGTGTCCCTCTTTGTGCTGTCGTTTCCAATCTTGGAGAGGTATCTCTGATGCTTTTGCCTAAAGGAGAATCCTCAGAGTAGTTGCTCTATTGGGTTCCCAGAACACTTGCTCTACAGGCAACTTAGTTCTTTCTGCCAGGCAATATGGGAGCAGGGTCATGAGCTTCAAAAGGAAGTGACCTTATTTGAAAAGAGTATGGCTGTCCTTGGCAGAGTTAAAAGGAGATCATCTGGATTTAGGTGAACACCCCCATTTTTCCCCCAAAGGTGTACTCCTACGGGAGATCAGATACTCAGCCCCCATGAACAGAGGAGCCTCTTTGAGCACAGAAACCCCAGTGATGCTGTTCCAAGCTACAGCAAGTCAAGAGGAATCCATAATCACCTAAAACTAACATGCCCTTCCTACATCTTGAGTTCTATTCTCAGAGCCATGAGAGCATTAATATTCTGGTTTCAATTCCCAGTGCTTGTGACTACTTGTTATGGCAGCCTTCAGGAATAAATCCAGAAGTTTCCTGGCTCTGATACTCCTGGTCTTCTGCCTCCCAACCCTATTACCCACCTACTGCCATCTTAGAGTGACTAGCCATGGTGTCCCAGCCCAACTGGCAGGGCAAAGTTTCTGATGGGTGTAGATTGGGGGGCACACTGATTCTACCCTGATCTCCCTCTGAGCTGACCCCAATAGGCCAGTTGACTTCTGTCCAAGTTGGTGGTGTTTTGTGAGAGTATGTGGTGTGTGTGTGTGTGTGTGTGTGTGTGTGGTGTGTGTGTGTGTGTGTGTGTGTGTGTGTAGATTCATGATACACATAGATTTGTGTTTTGTGGTGCTTTCCCAAGTTCCTTCTAGCTCATGTAATGTAAACTTCTCCCCAGGGAAATGTTCAAGAGACAGAAAGACAGAAAAATGGTAGCCACAAAGCACTGGGTAAACATTAGCTCCTTCCATAACTTTCCTTTCAGGGATGACATATCTATGGTGGTGGGACCCCAGGCCCACTCTAAGCATTTATTTGGCTCTGTCTAGCGGGTCAGGGACTTGCTCTATGAAAGGTCTCTTAATAGACACTGTGGGGAGAGAATGTTCTGGCAGCCAAAGAAATCCCAAAATGGAGTCCGTGACTCATTTCAAATTTACTTTTAAATCAATAGGAGGTTCATGGTGATCTTTGTCTTGATCTGGGGGACAGAAAAACACTGCGACATGGTTATGTCATATGGTCATCTTTTACTCTCCCTTCTCACAGAGAATGGGAAGAAAATTCAGGATACTATAAATACAGTAGACCCAGTAACCTTATTTTTACTGGAGGAGGGGGCTGAAAAAGAGAGAGAGAGAGAGAGCACTAGAAAGGAGTAAATGCAGGTCTCAGGTTCTGCTGCATGCAAGGCAAATGCCCTACCCATTGTGCTGTCTCTCTGGCCCTTGAATGGCTGCAATACAAGACATTTGCCTCTTCCATGCTTTGAGATCCTTTCTAAAAGGCTACAAACTTTCCCAGGTCCCCAGGATCTCAAACAGGAATAGGCAGCTTGGTGGACAGTGGGGAGTGTTCTAGAGTCTGTGTGAGGCCAGGCATGGGGCCAGCACTGGGGTCACTGGTGCCATAAATGAAGGCTCTCCAAGCCCACTTCTCCAATGAGGCCTTTGTAGCTGAAATACAGGCCTGGGATGTCTGGGGAGAAGCTGGCCTGGTTCACTCTTGAGCCTATAGCTCTGGGCCCAGACTAAAGGGGGCTTCGGTTTCTGCACTTTTCATGTGGCCTCTTTCAGAATTGAAATCCACTTGAAGTGGTTTGTGTTTTGCGCTTCCCCTCCCTGTGTTTGCTGTAGAGAAACACCTTCAAAAGCACCCTGCGCTGCTCCTCATGGCCCTGTGCCCCAAGATGTGGCCTAAGAGCCACCTGTATGTGCCCCCCCACACCTGTTTGCTGCTCACTCAGCAAGTTTTTACTTCATGCTCCACTCCCACCCCCGTTAATATATATATATTAACCTCAACTCAGTCTCCTGTGCAATCCCAGGAGTTACGTGCCAAGGTGGCAAAGAGCTTCCAGAGGAGGGAACCATCAAATGATGTTACATTTCTACTGTCATGTCTGGAAGAGAGAAGCCTTTGGGGGTCCCCATGACTGTTTCTGAAGCCTGGGAGTCAGGATGGAGACCCTGGACATAGCTCAAGTTCATAGGCCTTTAAGGCTCTGGCTTCTCGGAACCTTGCAGAATTCAGCCCCACAGGCCTGGCCAAACTTCACCTTTGTAATGAGGTGAGTGAGAATAGAATTAGGCTCCAGGTCTGTCTACATATCCAGGGCCATGGGAACATGCTCTCTTTCTGCCCCCTTGAAAGCCCTCCATGTACCTCCTGAGAAATGGGGAGGACATAAAAAGTACCTGCATGTAGATTTGAGAGTGCACCAGTAGCAAGCCAAAATGTTAACGCAGGAGCTTGGTTCACAAAGAAAGGAATGGTGAAACGTGTATTCAAGACTGGTATTGAATGCTCTGAAGTCTCAGACACAGAGACAAGCCCAGGCACCATTTCCCAGGGCTCTTCTCTGGACTCCCCTGGTTCTAAGCCATCTGTGGGCAAGATTGAGGGGTGAACAAAAGTAATAACTCACATACTCCCTTTAGTTCAGCAGAGAGTAAGTACTGGAAGGGTACAAGTACTGGATTCAAGCATGCTTATTTCGGGGTATCCTTTGCGGATGCCATCTCGGGAGGGAATCTTCTTAGTCCCCAGATCTGCTCCATGAATGAGAGGGAGTTCTGAGGGTTTGTTTGCAGAAGCACTTGGTATAAAAGGGGCCATGCAACCCGGCCGGGAAGTATCCCCCAATCCTCCCCCAGGAATGGAACTCAGGCATGAATTACCCAAGAAATAGTCAGGTCAGGTTGGATCTCTGAGCCCTGGCCTCATCTGGGATTTCTTTTTTGGTGAGGGAGTTGGGGGTTACAACTAATGATGCTTGGAGTGCCAGGCAGCAGATAATGTGCTGCCAGGAGTGAACCAGGGTCAGTCCCATGAAAAACAGCACCTTGAACACTGTGCTCTCTTGCCAAGATCTGGGATTGGGTGAGTGAGTCCTCTTGGGATGGAAAAGTAGAGGGTCCCAAGGTGAGCTCCACAGTCACCCCCCTGGGCAGGCTCCAGCTCTACCCCAACCCGTACAGCGATTAGATTTGCATGAGAGGAAGTATGAGAGGCTGGGACAGCCCCTTTCCACAACCGCCTTGAAGTCACAGCCACAGACCAGAGCATAGCATAG
>PVKC010020049.1:0-18816 GCA_004027635.1 Crocidura indochinensis
CTCAGTCAATGGCAAGTTTCACCTCATTGGTTCTCGCAATCTTGCTGGTAGACACCATTTTGGAAGTAGAAACGGGCTGAAGTCAAATCCCTGCGGTGAACTCCACCCAGCCCCAGCTAAAGGTTGAGCAAGAGGATTAGAGGTGGGGTGAGGGGAGAGTGGTAGAGTGACCTTTATTTCAGCCTACCTATACAAACCCAGTTCCTCTCTTTCACTCAACATCTGATTGACAGGTAGCAGTTTCAATCAGAGAAGGCCATCTGCAACCCCCTGAGGCTTAATAAGTCAGTGGGGGGAACGGCTATTTAGCCCCATGGCACAGGCTGAGACCGAGGCACTACTCTCTTCTTAAACCCTCCACACTGAGAGGGGTGTTGGATCCCACACCTTCAATCAGGTTGCAGATACTGTGATCACAGTAGGGCAACTTGGACTGTCAGGCACTGAGAATACGATGAACACATGATTTAAACATATGGTTGCAGCTCAGGTCTACTCAAATTCAGTGCTATATGTTTCACCAAGCACCAAACCAGCAATTTGATACATCACATGCACAAAAGAAAAAAGGAAAATGATATGAAAATAACAAAAGAGATTCAACATTGATGTATGGTAAAATCATTCAACACAAAAAAGGATCAGGAGTACTTATTTCAACATCAGAAAGGACAGAGAGCAAAATGAAAATCTGAAAACCCTTTCCTTGAAGATTAAGCCCAAGGCAAGGATGCCACTCTACTTTGTATTATTTAATAGTATTGGGGAGTGATAGCCAAGCTCTTAGACAAGAAAACGTGTAGCACTAGTAAGAATTGCTAAGCTCTAGAACTATCCCAACCACAGATGAGTAAAGATGTGGTGTAAATTCTGAATTCCATATCTATCTCACAAAGACCACCAAAGAAGCAAATAACACTGCAATAAGGCATATGAGTTTATTTACCAGCATCCTGGGGTCATCCCTCTTAGGCAAGGGCTGCTTACTGAGCTCTCAGGCTTCTCTATTGGGTTACAGAGGTTTCAAACCATCACAGTTAACCTTTAAGTTGATTGACTGTTGTCTAGAGTTTCCTTTTATGGCTAGGTATCTAGATTGAAATATTGTGGATTATAGGGTTTTGGGGTCTGTTGTCTAGAGTTTCCTTTTATGGCTAGGTATCTAGATTGAAATATTGTGGATTATAGGGTTTTGGGGTCTGCTGACTGGGCATCTGTGACCTTGTCTGCCTGCAGACCCTCAGGTGTTGCTAGAGTATCTAACTATTTTGGTATATGCCCTGAAAGGAAACTGACTGTTCTGGCCTAGTCCCTTCTGCCACACATCTGAGGCCTGTCATGGAAGTCTTTATGTCTAAAGCAAAGGCAGAGTTGCAAGAGCAAACAGCAGTTAGTTTCAGACTAACATTCCCTTCTAGCTTTTTTGTTTGCTTGGTTTTTGGCCACACCATGTGACACTCAGAGTTACTCCTGGTTATGCTCTCAGAAATCACTCCTGTCTTGGGGGACCATATGGGAAACTGGGGGTGGGAGGTAGAACCGCAGTCCATCCTACGCTAGTGTGAGCAAGGCAGACACCTTACCACTTGCACCACCGCTCTGGCCCCTCCTTTCTAGCTTCTTGTTTGTTTGTTTCTTGTTTTTGGGTCACACCCTGCAGTGTTCAGGGGTTACTCCTGTCTCTATGCTCAGAAATCACTCCTGGCAGGCTCCGAGTACCATATGGGATGCTAGGATTCGAACCACCATCCTTCTGCATGCAAGGCAAACACTCTATCTCCATGGTATCTCTCCCTTCTAGCTTTTAACAGTTGATATAATTACTCATGGCAAAACTACTCAGCTATAAAAAAAAAAAGATAGTCTTGAGATTTTTGTTATTACATGACTACAACTGAGGATGGGAAGGTTCAGATTAAGTAAAATAAGTGAGAAGGAAAAAAGACTAATATCAGATTGATCTCACTCATAGGTAGTATATGAAATAAAAAAACAAACAAATGTCCACTGGAATAAGAAATTCATCAAAAAGTGTTTCTCAAAGTGAGTGATATCACCCCTCCCACCCAACCAACAAGGCACTGGAATGATTAAGGGGCAGTAGAAACTTCAGGTGTAGTTGGGAGCACTTTCTGTTTACTTAGAGAAGGTAAATCCATGTGGTACCAGGGATTAAACCATGTTGAGTGTTTACTAAGTATGTGAACTAACTTCTGTACAGTCTTCTGACTCTACCAATGGCATTTTTCAAGGAGCAATGAAAATTCTAAATTTGTATGGAATCACAAAATACCCCAAATAGTCAAGAAAATTGGAAAAAAAAAAAAGAAAAAGAGGCATCATACTCCCTAACATCAAAGTATTTGAAAAGCATCAATCATTCAAAGACAGGGTGATGATAGAATAAAAACAGCAGGACTTGAGAGACAGTACAATGGGTAGGACACTTGCCTTGCAGGAATGAGTAAATCATGAACACAGAGCCAATAGTAAAGCTCCGAGCACTGCTCAGTGTGGCTTCCAAACCAAACCAAAACAACAAAATTTTAAAAGTTTAGGAGCACAGAAAATTGAAGGGAATGGAGAGTCCAGTAATCAATCCACATGTAGAAACAACTAATGAATCCTGGGAGAGACACCACACCGCTTAATTTTCTCTACCACTCTTGCCCCTAGACTGGCCACAAAACCACTATGTGGGGTAGGCCAGAGGGCAGAATCAGTAGTGATAAAACACAACAAAACAGAAAAACTGAAAACCAAAAATAACCCCAAACTCATCTGGCAGCAGTTTTGGCTCCCTAAAATAGCTTTGTGTTACAATTCGGCTGCACTGGGGCCCCTCCTAGCTCTGGGGGAGTGCAGAGAGGAGGCATTCATGTAATTCGAGGTATGAGGTCAACACCCCCATGCTTTTTTCTGAATGGATCCATGCTGTTCTCTGGAAAAATCACTAACTTGCAGCTTGGGGCCAATTAATCTGAACAAATCTTCCACTTTCAAAAAATAAGAGTCAATCTGTTTGCTCTGTCTGATGACTTAAGTCTAGTGTCCCAGTATGTGTTTGGTGAAGCATTCTTCCCTGTTCTCACTCCATTCATCTGACTCAAAGCTGTGATGGAAATTGCTTTCAAATTCACAGGTGTGTGGGTCTCTGTGGATACTGCACAGAATTTGCAACGGCAGCCTCCATCAGTGTCCAGTTGCATTATTGTCATGGCCAGGAAGGGCCGGACATGGTTACATCAAAGCAGGGGTCCTCTGGGGGTAGAGAAAGGGAAATATGGGTTACAGAAGACCCCCAATAGGACAGCACAATCTACAACTTCTAAAAGTCATTAGAGAGAGCCAAGCAACCGCTTAACCTGGGGTTTTCCATCTGACAAATCCAGGAGTGCTGAGCTGATCAGAGAAAGAATTCCAGCTCCTGACACTCAGTGCATGTGGATTGAGTATTGAGTAAGTCTAGTACCACGTCTGGCTTGATTTATACTTTCAATAAGGTCCATCAAAGGTGGGACTCCTAAGACAGGATGGTTGTGTGATAAATCTCAGTCTATCAAAGCAGAACTTTGATCAAAAGCAGAGCAACTCCATGAGTCAAGGGCTCCTTGAGCCATGGAGCTGGGATCAGGGACTAGAGAAATCCCCAACCCACTGCCTCCTTTCTGGGGAGTCCCCAAAACCGTTCTGGTCTTCTGGTCACATACTTCTGGTTAGTTTTCCCCCTGCTTATAAAAGTAGTATAGTTAACCCTTGAACAGTTGGGGAGTTAGGGGTGCTAATCCTCCAAGCATTAGGAGTGTATTGAATTTGAGCCCTGACACTGCAAATATAAACATAAAACAACAACAACAAAAAAACTGCCTATATTTATATCCATATCTACATCTGTAGTTATATCTTTATCTATATATGTGCCTGCATCTGTGTCTGTTTCTGTACCTTTTCTTTTTATCTGTGGGTTCTGCATCCTTGATGAGCTCACGCAGAGGGAACCTCTCAGAAAGAATGCTTTCCCTGTAGGGACACAGGCTGCACAAATGCTGTTGCTCATGGTTAGTCACATAGCGATGTTTCCTGACTGAGCCAGATCTAGGCCAAGAAAGTGCTAATTTGCTCCTCTTACAGCAATCCCTTTAAGATTTTAAAAATTTGGTAGGTAATTATTTTAGAGCACTGAAATGTATCATGAGCAGATGACTCACGTGCACATTTTTTCATTTGCAGAAAGTGATTCAGATCCAGTTTGTTTGATTAACCTCTGCTCTGATCTTTTTGAAGTATCTGTTGACATAAGTCTCCAAATACCAGGAGTGCTGTTACCTAAAACTTGACATGATCAACTCCATGGTTGGTTGCAGGTCTTAAGAGTAAAAGTATAAGCTTTCAGGGAACAGAGACAACAGCTCTTTCTTAAGCTACAGGGAATCTCCCAGAGCCAGGCTCCTACATCTTTGAAATAGCTGAATTTGTATTAATTTAATTCTTGTCCTCCTCACATGGGGCATCTGTGCCATGGTGACTTGGCCATGGTTAAAACTGAAATTTTAATATTTACAATTGCTTCAATTATCTTTGCTCAGGCTACTAATTAGTACCAAATTGAATGCCATTTGAATGAAATAAAATGGCACAGCAACTAAATAGGGGAACAGCTCCAAATGACAATGGGGCTTCTCTTAAAAGTACTCCAACACCAAGCTCAAAGCCAAGAGTGACACCAGCTTATAAAAGCTTGTTAAGAATCAGAGTTCTTGCAGTATAAACAGCTTTCTGTGGGAGTGGTTTCTGGCATAGAATGGCAACACATTGAAATATCCTCATCTGTGGGGTCAAACATTTGTCTTTAGTAAAATAAGGGAGTTGTATTTTATTTTAAAAATAGGGGGCCGGGCGGTGGCGCTGGAGTTAAGGTGCCTGCGCTAACCTAGGACAGATCGCGGTTCTATCCCCCGGTTCCCCATATGGTCCCCCGTGCCTGCCAGGAGCGACTTCTGAGCGAATAGCCAGGAGTAACCTCTGAGCGTCACCGGGTGTGGCCCCAAAACCAAAAATAAATAAATAAATAAATAAATAAATAAATAAATGGCAGAAATGTAGTCTATGGCTTTAGGATTCTCCAGTGGGTGGGCAAAGTAGTTACTGAGTTTGGAAACAGATAGCAATTGAGTCAACATCAGCAAAAAATTCTCTAAAAGTATGTTGAGTGGCAGAATCAGGTTTAAAAGTTAGGTTGCATTGAGTCAAGTGATTTCTCTGGGGAAAAGAATAAGTAATTAGTGTCCAGCTATTTATTTGCCCAGTGGAGAGTTCCACACTCTGGGGAGGTTGGAGAGTTTATAGTTTTTAGGAAGTTGATCAATAAGTAAATTCCACTGAAATAAATGTACCATGCCTAAGTCTTTTCTTCTAATCTCATTTTCAAATGAAACAAGCAGATAGCTATTCATGTGTCAGAAACTCTAAGGATCACTGCACAGTTTCAATACTTGAGACAAGAACAAGAAAGACACCCAAACAATGGTTTGTATCCATTAGGCTCAAGAGAGAAAAAACACCCAAGTTCAAACAGAAGGACGCTCACACTTAGCATGACTTTAAAATCTGTCAGTTCACCAAGAGACATAAAACATACATGGAAGAGCTCAAAAGCACACACGTCTAATCGGTTTTTAGAAGAGACCAATATGGAATTAAAACGTTGAAAATGTGAAACACTAAAGATTCGCTTAAAAAAAAAAAGCTTAATGGGGGCCTGGGAGATAGAATGGAGGTAAGGCATTTGCCTTTCATGCAAAAGGTCATCGGTTCGAATCCCGGTGCCCCATATGGTCCCCCGTGCCTGCCAGGAGCAATTTCTGAGCATGGAGCCAGGAGGAACCCCTGAGCACTGCCGGGTGTGACTCCCCCCCCCAAAAAAAAAGCTTAATGGTATGTGAAACTTGAGGAATTGTGAGTCCATATAGATAAATTTGGTCCAAAAATAAGTAAAGGAATGCTTGGCAAGCACAAACACACATTCAGCAGCTGCTATAGATGGCATGAATCTACAGGGAATGGAGGAATTTGATGAATATGTTACTAAAGAACAGCACAGTGAAGATGAATGATTACATCTGAAAAATTACCTTGCACACAGAGGGATGTTGTGTTGGCAGAAGACCAACACATGATTACTGGATAGAGAGGAAATGTTCAGGAAAAGCTGTGTGAGAGAAGAAACTCTAAATTCTAAAGACTGTAGAATTAAAAAATTAAAAAACACATAAGAGTGGTAGAACTAAAGGGGTCTGGTAGGGGCCAGGATTGTACAGTCACTAGTGCATATACTAACATCACTCTGACCTAAGTTTGGTGTCCAGAGCCACATGATTCCCAAGTTCACTAGTGTGGACCAGGGGGCCACAGCACTGGAGTGTGTGACCCAGGCACTATAGCATCTAAGAAGCATGGCATTCTCAGGCTTTTGCATTGAACTCCAAATTGCTGGTGTCCCCTTACCCCCAAATAAATATTTGGAAAACCAGGAGTGAATAAGTAAAGCACGTCTGTCCCTGAGGTCACCATGGACAAGACCTGGAGAAGATCTAGAAGGTTCACTACATTTCCATGGGAGTTAAGAATCTCTAGGAACCATTGGACATCATCTCTGTCTTGGGACAGATTGCTCATGAACTTGCCCAAAGATTTAATGGAAGGCTGTGAATAGACCTAGTACATACAATCATGGTTTCAAGAATAGTCCTAGAAGTTTTGCAAGGAGGACACTTGTCTTGCATGAGGTCAACCCAGATTTGATCCCTGGCACTACATATGATCTACCAAGTCATGAGCACCACTGGATGTGGTCCCCAAACAAAACAACAAACCAATGGTGTTTCAGCACTTCATTACGAGATATGGGATGAGAAATCAGTGAATATCTAAATAACAATTGGGTGGAGAGGTCACAAAGGACTCAAGAAGGAAATAGAAAAGATAAGTAAGGTAGATAGACATTTACCAATTGGGATTCTACAAACTGAGTCACAGACTAAGGCAACTGAAGATATGTAGAAAGTAATGCTATTTGGAGCAGAGAAGACTGAGTCTGCATTCACATTGAGCAAAGGGTGGGCAGGGAGAGAGATCTGTGTACTTGACATGGAATTGACAATTCAGATCAATGGTCTGTGCCAGGGAAAGGAGTGAGTAAATTGTTAATAGTGCCCCGATGTTTCTCTATAAAACCTACAATTGCATCTTGAAAGGAAGGGGTACATCCTAATACATTTGAAACAAAACCTCACTGCTTTTTTTGTTTGTTTGTTTTGTTTTTGTTTTTGGGCCACACCCGGTGGTGCTTAGGGGTTATTCCTGGCTGTCTGCTCAGAAATAGCTCCTGGCAGGCACGGGGGACGATATGGGACGCTGGGATTCGAACCAGCCACCTTGGGTCCTGGATTGGATGCTTGCAAGGCAAACACCACTGTGCTAACCTCACTGTTTTTATCCTCTCTGTTGACAATTAACTCTCAAAGTCCAAATGTATTTTGGCTGACCACTTTATTTATTTATTTTGATTTTTGGTTCACACCCAGCAGCGCTCAGGGGTTTCTCCTGGCTCTACGCTCAGAAATCGCTCCTGGAAGGTTCGGGGGACCATATGAGATGCCAGGATTTAAACCACCATCCTTCTGTATGCAAGGCGAACGCTCTACCTCCATGTTATCTCTCTGGCCCTTGACTGACCACTTTAAAGAAAATCTTCTAGAAAGTTCTATCATCAATATAATTCTAACTGAAACTACCCAAATCTTCGACCTAGAAAATTTTCATTGGTCAAATTGGGGGTGGAGGGCTCAGAATTTATTTCAGTCCTTTCAGTCTGGCTTTATGAATTATAAAGGCCTAGAGCAAACTGGCAACACCCACTTCTCATCCAACTAGGCTGTCTCCATGGCAACACAGGGAGATGCAATGCAAAAAGCCCTAAAATTAGGGTGCCTGTGCTTAGGGAAAGCTTCCTTGATGTGATAAGAAGGGGATTTGCTGGAAGTTCAAATGAGATCATTCATCATCCCAACTGTGGAGATGGCTGCACGTAGGACATTCTAAGGCATCTTCTAAGTACTTTGTATGTATTCCTTCTCATCCCCACTTCCTGAGTAAGAGCTTTGATTTAAAGATGAGGAACTTGAGATCTGACTGATGTTAATCTAGCCACAGTTGCATAATAGTTGTAAAGTGATATGATGGGATTTGAATTCAGGTTTGAGTGACTTTAGAGGTCTTTTTTGTTTTGTTTTGTTTTGTTTTGGTTTTTAGGGCCACACCCATTTGATGCTCAGGGGTTACTCCTGGCTAAGCGCTCAGAAATTGCCCCTGGCTTGGAGGGACCATATGGGACATCGGGGGATCGAACTGCGGTCCTTCCTTGGCTAGCACCTTACCTCTAGTGCCACCTCTCTGGCCCTAGAGGTCATTTTTTAAATCATAACCTGGAGTTTTTAAGTGCTTCATGATTGGGCTCCTTCCTGCCTCTCTACTGCCATTCATCCCTTGAACAGGAATCCATTGGAAAGATTGGAAATCCTGGGCATGCCCTACTCAAATATCAAGTTTTATTTTTTCCAATAACCACCCCCCCCAACTTGCCTTTATACGAAATTGGTCAGGAAGTCCCATGAGAGCATTTTCTGAGCATGCCCAGATGGTCAGATAGCTCTGAGGACACTCAGCTCATTAAGAGATAGTGTTTGCATGCAACATTGAAGCAAACTGATGCCACTGCTTTGCTCAAAGCTGTTAGTTTAAAATTTTAACAACTAGCTCCAGTTTTATTGTTTCCCAAGGATACATTTAAGTAATGAATGCAGTATTGTAATTTCTCAAAAAATGTCATGAGATATGGCGGCCATAAAACTTGTTCCTGGTAAGACTGAGTCATCTGGGTTAGTTCTTGTGCCTCAGTTTTCATATGTAAATGAGGAGATTGGGTAAATTCATCTCCTGGGCCTCCTTCAGCTTTAAAATATATTGTAGTTCTGGTCAGACTCCACAAATCACATAATTCGCTGCATCCAAACCTCTCATCAAGCTGGGGGAGAAGGATACTAGACAAGAAGATAGAAAGAAATAGGATCAGTCGGACCTCCAAGGCTACATAGTGATACCTGGAAACCCATTGTATCCATGGGTAGATGAAGTAAATGATCCTGGATAGAGTACATTTACTTTAAACTCTACTACCTGCCATTTCTTTTGGTTGGACTGGCCCTCCTGGATGGTTCAGAATTCAGAATTCTCTCCTAGAGAACCCCTTCCTCAGCTCAGAAGCATTAGTTTCTTAACTCTTCAGTGAGAGAGCAAAGAAGAGACCACAGCATTTCAATTTGAGAAGTGCATTTTCTGGATCTCAACCCATTCATGCTCACTACAGATTAAGGTTACTATCAAATCTCATCCAATTGAAAACTGCCCACTCTAAGAGGATTTTACTGATCTCCAAAGGAGAAAATTACTCCTATTTTCACTGTGTGTTGCCACCAATTCTAACATGTGCTGATGCTCAAAGATATGGAAAAGTATCTTCGAAGTGATGAAACATGTTCTTACAACTACTGCTAATACCAGTAGTAAAGGGCATGGTGTGTCCCAGGAACTGCATGAAATACTTGACAGTCTTATTTAATATGACAATAACTTGTGAGGTAGATATTATTATCCCCAGTTGTAGCCTAGAAAAGCTCAGAGATGTTAAATAATTTGCCCAAGGTCACCCAGGTTCAACCTGAGTCAGCCTGATGCTAGCATATGTGCTTTAATCATCAAGTTATCTAACCTCCAACTTACTCAGGGAGGCCATAAGATTAGGGTCCTTGAATGACACAGGAAATTATTCATTGCATTGGGGCCCACTACTCTTCTGCATAGAGTTACTGATGAAGGAAGGTGAGAAGGATTTCGTGGCTCATACATGGGATGCTAGAAATAATGTTCTATTTTTGGGCCTGCAAATATAAACTTGGAAAGGATTCAGAATTCCCAGCACCAGTTCTGTGAAGAGATATGGGTACATGGAGGTGAACTTTTCAGTGCACACAGAGTCTGTGGATGGTCACTCTTCAGGGAAAGCACAGGTTATCTCCAAAAATATGATAGAGGATACGGCAAGTATAAATTTATGCTGTTGTGTGGCCTAAGAGATAGCACAGCGGTAAGGCATTTGCCTTGCATGCAAAAGGACGATGGTTCGAATCCTGGCATCCTATATGGTCCCCCGAGTCTGCCGGGGGAGAGTTCTGAGTGTAGAGCCAGAAGTAGCCCCTGAGAGCTGCTGGGTGTGACCCAAACACCAAAAAAAATTTTTATGCTGTTGTCTTTTTATAAATAAAGTGGGCTCATCATGGGTAAGGGAAGATAGCTCCAGAGGTAGAGGACATGCCTACCATGTGCAAGTTCTGAGTTTGGTCCCTAGTACCATATGGCCCCTCAAACACCACCACGTATGGCCCTGAGAGCCCCACCCTTACTCACTGTAGTACCACCAGACTGAGTAGCCCTGTGTGACAAACCCTGAGCAATGAACTCTCAACCTATTCCATAGGATAAGCATGGCTGGATTACTGCAAGTTCACTTTTATTTATTTATTTAAAAAGATCTCAAAACATTATAAGTCCCTTAGGTGTTTCAAACCTAGAACTCCCGTCCCCCACTCTGAGTGTTATAAAGGCAGTATAGTTGAGGGGAGAGGGAGTTGAGGGATCAGGGAACATAGGAAGGAAGAAGGATTAAAAGAGGGAAGATAGTGAAAGAGAATCATCATTGAAAGAAAGGAATCTGATGTTAGATCCACATGTTCTCCTTGGCCTGCAGTGTTGAACTATTTCCTGCCCCTTACTCCAAGACCAACCTCATAGATAGGCCCTAGGAGATTTTTTTGCTTTTCAAGGGTGTGGTCCTGAAGACAACTGAATTCCCAGAGCCTCTCTTCTTTGGTGGTCTACAAAGTGACAACACCCATCCCCCAGGCAACACACTAAGTATGTGTTTGAACAGTTATTTTCATATTTATGTGTATATCCTCTAAGGGATGCAACCTTAATACCATTAACATGCATATCTTTTAGGGACAACTTTGTCCTAAAAGATTCAGTCCTATGGATGAATCTAAGAACCTTCCCCCCCACCCCATTTTTTTCCTTTAGCCATGCTAGAGGGATTACTCTTGGCAGGCTCAGGAAACAATATAGGATGCCAGGGATCAAACCATGGTCGAACATCAAACATCGAACATCGAACATGCAAGATAAATACTATCACTCCAATACCTGAATTTCTTTATTTATTATAGACTATGATTAAAATAGAGATGATTAGCCAAGGAAGAAGATAGACCCCATTATCCAAGAAAAGGTAATCCAAGAAACAGGGGTTGGTTAAAATCACAATTTAACTCATAGGGTATTTGGGGGTTTCCTCTTCATGTTTCCCTCAACTTTATAGGAAATAATTAATTTCATTCAATTTATTTATTTCATTTACTAATTCAGTATCTAGAGCTTGTCAAAGTTATATTTCTCAAAATTGAACACAGAAAATAATTTTTTGATGGGGATGGGGGATCGACCTAACTATGATTAGGGAACCACATGGGTTGGAGGCAATGGAACCAGGACTACTACATGCAAAGGAAGCTCTTAACCTACTCTGCTGTTTCTCCAATCCCATTGAATTCAGAACGTGGAATCAGTGGTGTGTGGAAGTGGGAGAGAGGACAGATGGGCAATGACCACAAATTGCTATATGCAGAACTCATCTGGTTTGGTTTTAAATAAATGGTGAAAAGTTATGACAATGAATATTAGAATATTCATTTTTTTAAGTGTTTGGTTTTGGTGTCACAGCCAATTTAGTTGCTGTAGTGCTCAGGGGAGCCTGCGGTACCAGGAATTAAGCCCAGGGCTCAAGAGTGTAAACCATGGCTTCAGCCCTTTAGGCCATTTTCCTGACCCATAACAGAAAAAGTTTGAACAGCTGGGTTATTTGTTGTGAAGAAATCATAGTTGATTTATTTTGCCATGGCATTGCTATTATGGATCACCTTGCTCTAACAACAAATACCAAAACCTTGCTTATAGTATTATGTAGATGTTTAAGATTTGCTTTAAAACCATCAAATAGAACAAGAGATCCATGAATCCATCATTGTAAAGGCAGATATTATAGTAATTATTGTTTTCCTTCTGGTTTTGGGTGAAGATTCATTAGAAGAAGTTAAAAATAAGTCAAGCCAACATGAAATAATCCATGAGTAGGTGTAATTATGAGTTCAGAGGCACCCATTTGATAATTTTGCCTTTCATCCAACTTACATAATCAAGGGCCTCAAGGAAAGGACCTTGGTATGGCATTTAGAATTTCCCAGAATTTAAGTTTTATACCAGAAAACAAATGAATAAGAAAAGGAGTTGCTTTCCTGCTGGCAAAAGAGGACTTGCTAATTTGGGAGGGATGCTTTTTGGATAAAAAAAAATTATTACAGCTTGGAGAGATGGGACATGGGTTAAGACACTTAGCAGACCCTAGATTGATGCCTGGCACCATATATGGTCCTCTGAGAAATAGGACTGGTTCCTGAGCATGGAGTAAGGAATACGCCTTAATTTTCTCCAAGATACACTAATTTGAAGATTTGAAGAAAAGGTTGGCTTGATATACTAAAGGCCTTCTTTCAAAGTGATCCAGATTTACTGAACCCAAGTGAGCTCTAGCTTTGCTTCCTGAGATGGGCCCTCATTTCTCTGTTGGAATATAATTTCTTCACCTCGCTCCATTTGCTTTATCAACTCTAGCTCCTTCCTTCCAGGTCCTAATCCAAACTTAACTTCAGACCCTCAGAACAGATGATCAGAAACACCAGTGATCCGTGGCTTCTTTTATTTGTCCAGTTAATGATGGAAAAAGAAACACATTGTTGGAGACTCAACTTGGAAAGCATTTCCTGGCAAATCTAAGGAGCTCACTTCCTGTCTTTAGTTAGATGTGGACAGTGCTAGAAGGGAACACAATGAAATGAAGGAGGAAGTGAAGACTGAGCATGCCTGCTACATGCTTTTCTAGTCCCTTCTCTTCTCACAAGAAAGAGTTCAAGGGACAGACGGAGGGGGCCCCAGGCGGAAAGAGAGATTAGGAGAGACAGGGAGAGAAAGAAGGAAGAAAGAGAGAAGGGGAGAGTGAAAGAGACAGGTGGAGAAGAGAGGACAGAGAAAGAGAGAGTGACAGGAAGAGAAAGAAAAAGAGACTAATAGAGAATAAGAATAAGAATAAGGAATATGGTTACACAGAGAAAAAGATACAGTAGATTAGACAGAGAAGAATAAGATAGATACAAAGAGAAGAAAAAGAAACAGGAGAGAGAGAGATCAAACCAGGGAGGATTAGGCTCTTTTGGCCAAACCTTTTGTCCCCCCAAAACTCTTTGTTTGAATCATTTATTGCAGACGACTATTGCCAAGGTCTCCCAGAGAAATGGGAGTTGGTCACTCAATTAGGGAGGTATTTGGGGACCCTGGATATATTAGCAATGGGCTCCGCCACATCTTCACCCAACAGGCAACCATTAAGTTCTGCCTCATTCCAAAGTTCACTTAGTACAAAGGTTTAAAAAAGACGCTTCAGAGCTGGAGAAGTACAGAGGGCAGAGCACTTGCCTATGCACATGGTAATTCTAGATTTGATTCCTTTACCCCATATGGTTCTCTGAGCCCTGCCAGGAGTAGTCCTGAGCACAACTGAATGTAGGTTCCACATCCGGAAAAAAAAGAAAGAACAGAAGGCTTATTCAGATGCATCCCATGAACTCCTGAGCATCACCAGTGTGGCGTGGGTATTCCCAGTATTATTGGACCCACGTAGCATAGCATCCTCACACTTTTATACTGAACCAATGACTCTTTTGGCCAACAATCGTCAGTGAAATCCTCAGACTTTCTGACCATCACTTGAGAACACTCCTCCTCCCATATGAAAATAAATTTAGAAGTTCTTAAAAACAAACAAACAAACAAATAAACAAGGCCAGGGTGGCCCAGTTAATCTCTGACACTTCAGGGCTCAAACATCTGTATCCTCAGAATCTTGCATTGAACTTCTCACTAAGTTGGCCAAGAATCACTGGGGTGGGGTAGACACTATAGGCTACTTGACTACCACCTATGAGCCTCCCAAAGTGTCAAAAGATACTTCATAATAGGTAGCTGGTATCTCAACTCTTGGCTATTGACTGAGGTCATTGAGAAGAAACATGAGGTCACCAGGCCCTGACCTAGAGAAACTAGGCAAGCATCTGTTGCATGGTATTTAAGCAAGGACAAGTGTCTCTGCATGCAGGCTGGCTATCCTTAGCTCTCTCTACCTGAAGGTTCTGGCTGGGAAGACAGTGATATTTGTCAATGGCCTCTAGCATCTTGGTCTATGAGCAGCTCTGTTAGCGAAGGAGAGGAAAGCTGGATGGAATCCTTAGTACTAAGACACTTGGTGGGTGTTCTTCTGTCTCTGACTTTGGAACCCAGCCTCACTTGTCTGGAAGGACCCACACAGGGTTGGCTGGCTCTAAACTCCCGCAGTCTTGGCAGTTGCTCTGGGAGTCTTCATCCTTTCACTGCCCTAAGTGATTCAAGTTGCAAAAAGAGTCCCTCATTTTAATTTTTCTGAGCACAACACTCCAATGGGAATATACCAGTTTCTCTGGATAGGGTCCCAGGAGTGAATGATCCATTTTCTCTCAGCAGCGGGTAAGAAAATGATTGGTAATAATACTCAAATACCAAAAAGATTTGAGTGGAAATTATAGTCCCTATCGAATTTCTAACAAGTCACACAGCAGTGAGAGTTACCTTAGCTTCAGTGACTTGTCATACTCTGGTCACCATACATAGATGTCTTATAGGTAAGCACCTCCCTAAGTATAAGTATGGCCATTTTGAGGATGGGACTTCAATTTATGGGATGCCCATTTAAACCAACTCCCACATAACCACAATATAACACCATGCCATAACATAGCACCACCAGAATCAGAGCAAAAAAAAAAAAATAAGGATATTTCCCCAAAGGTGACAGATGATTAAAATCTTTAAGTAGGAAGAAGATGACATATATGTCATTTCAATGTTCTTAAAATGGCTTGAGAGCTGGATGTGCACCATAACCATATCTCAAAATCCTACAAAACACTTCTGTCTGGCATTCTATTCCAAGAGAGGTAGAAGAGATCATGGGCCATACCCACAGAGATAAGTGTCACTCTGTGCTCAGGAAATTTTTTGGTTTTGGGGTTCAAAGTAGGATTGGGAGAATGCAAGGCAAGTGCCTTTACCCTTATATTATTATTATTATTATTTTGGTTTTTGGGCCACTCTGGGCAGTGCTCAGGGATTATTCCTGGCTATCTGCTCAGAAATTGCTCCTGGCAGGCACGGGAGACCATATGAGACACCAGGATTTGAACCAACCACCTCAGGTTCTGGATTGGCTGCTTGCAAGGCAAATGCCACTGTGCTATCTCTCCGGCTCCCCCTTATATTATTTTTACAGCTGTTCTGAGATGTTCTTCTTTGATGGAATCTTCAAAGAAGTGTTAAAAAATCAGAAAAGCCATGTTTGAGATAGGCTAGCTGGTCCTGTGTAAGAGAATCAAAACTACCTGCCACTGAAATCAAACCTGGGCATCTTGGTCCCTGTTTGTGAAAGGTTTACAACTGAAGGGCTCTATGTCTGAACTCTACAGAAGTGGGGTGTGCAGTGAAGTGAACTAAAACATCTTGAAACCTCTCATGCCAGGACTCATTGGGTGGAGGATGCAGACTGATACTAACTAGTACAGAAGTGGTAATTCTTTACAGGAAGTCAGGAAGAGTAGACATCCTAGATGGAAAAAAGGATTTTTTAAAATAAATTCTTTAATCGAATCACCATAAAATATAAAATTACAAAGTTGTCCATGATTAAGTTTCATCATACGATGCACAACACCCTTCACCAATGCACATTTCCTGCCACCAATGTCCCCAGTTTCTCTCCTTCTCCCCCCCACCCATCTTCCCTGTCTGCCTCTGGGGAAGACATTTCTCTCTCTCTCTCTCTCTCTCTCTCTCTCTCTCTCTCTCTTTCTCTCTCTCTCTCACACACACACTCTCTCTTTTCTTTTAGACAATGTAGTTTTCAACATTGTTCCCTAAGGGATATAATACATATCAGTTTATCTCCTTTTAGCACCCAGTTTTTCTTGCCCAGAGTGTTCATTTCCAACTATCATTGTCATAGTGGTTCCTTCTCTGTTCTAACTATACTCCCCAGGTCTTTGTGTTCCCAGAAGCTTCACCTGAAGGGTTAGTTAGGAATGGAAGTATACAGCAGGACAGAGTTCAATGAGATGAGCAAATATTTTACATAAAGGAGGCCCGGGATCTGTTCCCAGCACTTCATGGGTCCCTGAGCATTGACTGGGAGTAGTACCCAAACACAAGTGTGACCCTGAAACAAACAAAGTACGCCAAGAATTAAAATAGGTGTGCATCTTATTTATCCACCATACCTCTCACAAAGGGTTACTATCCAAAATATATAAAGCACTACTAGAATTTTATAGGGAAAAATATCAAAAAATGGGGAGAAAAAAACAAACAGAAACTTCCTCAAAGAAGTACAGATGGCTAAAAATTATAAGGAAAAAATACTTTGCATCACTTGTCATTAGGAAAAAAATTAAAAACAACATGAGATATCATCTCACACCAGTGAAACCAGCACTCATCACAAAGAACAAAAACAACCAGTGTTGTCATATATGCGGAGACTAAAGAGATCCTCATTCAGTGCTGGGGATGTCTTGGTCTAGCCTTTTGAGAGATAATATAGACACTCAAAATAATAGGAACTGAGCAATTTAAAATAATAGGAACCTGGCAGTTTCATTTCTTGGCATCTGCCCCAAGAAACCAAAAATTCTTCAGAAAAGACATTTACATTCCTATGTTCATTGTAGCACTATTCACAATAATCAAAATCTGGAAACAACTTAAACATCCAAGAACAAATAACTGAATAAAAAACTACAACACATATACACAATAGAATATAACTCAGCTATTAGTAAAGTCAAAATCCGGCCCGGGAGATAGCATGGAGGTAAGGCGTTTGCCTTTCATGCAAAAGGTCATCGGTTCGAATCCCGGTGCCCCATATGGTTCCCCGTGCCTGCCAGGGGCAATTTCTGAGCATGGAGCCAGGAGTAACCCCTGAGTGCTGCCGGGTGTGACCCAAAAACCAAAAAAAAAAAAAAAGTAAAGTCAAAATCATGCAATTTGTTGCTACATAAATCTGGAGATTATCTACATAAGGAAATACACAATAAGAATTATACTTATTAAGGAAATACATCTAAAGAAATAGACAGAGGATATATACATATCCCCTTTATGTCTTTTCAAATGTAGATGTAGCTTTCTCCATCCCATTTTTGGATTTGTTTAGTAGAAAATTCTAGTAGATAAGTTTCTCTTGGGTTCTGAGTTCATGTTAGAACTATGTTATAGGGATTGTTTAGATTGTTATTTTTACTCCCATATGCACCGGTGGTGCTTGTGGGAGTAACATGTGGCATTGTTACTTTTTGCATAGGCACATTAAAATGGGGAAATATTATGTATAGAAAGAAGTTCTTAACTAATAGGGACAGGAACTCCTAAATTTTATATGGCGGGGGGCCTTCACCCTGAACATATGTCACAGTGACTTGACTTAAATTTCAGTTGATCAGACATCATCTACTGATGTCCCTGAACCTTGGATCCCATCTTTGGAACCAGCATGGTTTTCTGCACCAGCATTAGGAGATGATCTTCTACTGGGGAAGACCCTAATGCTGCCCTGGCACCGACTTGCTCAGAGGTGGGTTCATATGATACCCTGATGACTTGGAAATAGCAACAACTTGCTCTCAGTGTGAGTTGCTCTGCCTTGTCACCTAATGGTGAGACAAAACCAGAAGACACTCCTTGACACCCTGAGTTTGAGGTAGGGTTTGTACAAAAACCAAGATCTCTAATTACAGACACCTGACTATGACAACAGTGATTGAGAAGAACTTTTCCTGGGGCCATGAAGAAAGACTGGGATTAGACAATTTAGCATGCCTGGAGCCTATAGTTGATTTTATGGCAGGATGCTTCATGGGTAGTGACACCCTGTTTTTAGATGAAAAGTTTTTCTTTTCTATATTCCCCAACTTTTGCTGTGCCTATGCAAAAAACTGCCACCACTTTTTTTTTTAAATCTTTTAGATTGGGGCTCCCATCTTTTTCAAAGAACCTTGAGACACAAACTACTTAGTTTTACCTCATATTTCTGCATTTTTCTATAAAATTAAGAAAGAAAGAAAGAAAGAAAGAAAGAAAGGAGGGGGGCAGGGGTTAAATGGTCTCGGTGCATTGATAGAGCTAAAAAAAAAAGTACAGAACTAAATACCCAAGTCAAAGTCAATAACAATAGAATCAAGAGACCTAAACTATAACAATCTAAACTTAAAATGGGCCTGTTATACTGGCAGACCAAGGGACAAAGGGTGATGGTATAGAATGAACTCTGGGTACACTGGTAGAGGGAGGTCGACAATGGTGGTGGAAATGACCCTGATTCACTGTATGTCTGAAATACAACTCTGAAAAAATTTGTAAATCACAATGGTCAGTAAAATAAAATAAAAAATAGGGCCCAGAGAGATAGCACAGTGGCGTTTGCCTTGCAAACAGCCGATCCAGGACCAAAGG
>PVKC010020050.1:0-18795 GCA_004027635.1 Crocidura indochinensis
ATCTCCTGGGCCCCTGGCTTTTCTATTTTACGTTGCTTTCATTGTTTCTGGTGTTGGACTTCAGTTCTACATAACTTCTAGCAGTTCCACATAAACTCTGACTTGATCTTCAGCACAAGAAAGGAGCTAAAGAGTTGTTTATTTTTTTGTTTTGGGGCCATGCCTGGGAGTGCTTAACTCCTGGTTTTACACTGAGGGATCACTCCTGGTACTGTTCAGGGGACTGTATATGGTTAAAGGGATAGACCCCAGATCAGCCACATACCATGCCTCACCCACTATATTATCTCTCTAGTTCTAAGCTTTTAATTCCTAAATGTATGCTAGTTTCTCTTATATTGTAACTGACAGTTCAAATATTTGATTAATGCACTTATTAGGAACTGTTGGTTCATCTACCTTAATTCTGAGGTGGATATCTTGTTCCTTTATTCCCATCCTGAATTATTTTGTGGAAATTCTCCACTGCTCTAACTAATAGTTTGGGTAGTACTGATTCTAATTTTGATTGCAGAGAGATGGGCACTGGTGCATTATGTCAGTGAGAATAGCACCTGCTCCTTGTAATGGTTCTTGATTCAAAAATTACCAATCAGGAATGACATTCAATTCTAGGTTTTTGGACCTACTGAAAAAGAGAATCTCTCTTCTCATTCTCGTTCTTATTTCCTGACATAAAACTAGAAGAACTTAAGACTCATTGGATGTAAAAATACAAGGTTATTGTTGCCACTTCCAGGAAATCCTGCGTAGAACCAATGTGAAGACAGATGGAATCAAAGCTAGAAATGAAAAGTAACTTTGACTGAATCATTGGCACCTCCGTATCCAGGCATGTTTAAAAGAATAATCTTGTCTTCCACACATGCACATATAAAATAAGGTTAAAAAGATTCAAATATTTCAATGCAGTTCTGAAATCTTTGAAAAACTTTAGATTTATACATCACCAGTCTGACTTAATTCGAATCACTGGCAAAGAGACTCTAGACTTTGTATCTTCAATTATTTCTTTAGTCTTTTTGGAGATCAGCTACGGCTATTCATTTTTCTTCCATAACGTCATCACTTGAGGTGTAAATGGTGCAAACTTGCTAATGACTGATATTTTATACAGTAAGATAAATGTTTAAAAATGGGATAAATTTCTCCCAATGATACATTTTGGGCTAGCTTTCTTTCCATGACAATTTTAAAATTTGTCTTCTCAAAATTTTGATTAAGGAACAAGATGATTTCAAGCATATTATTTTACCACAGGTAATGGTTCCTATTCAGGAATTAGGTGCAGAAGCTTTCAGATAATTTTACCACAGGTAATGGTTCCTATTCAGGAGTTAGGTGCAGAAGCTTTCAGATAATTTATTCTTGAACAATTCAAATTGGACAGAAATTCATTATGGATAAGCTACTTGAGATCCTGTGGGTGTCCAAGGGTTAATGGTGATTAGGAACCTGACCTCTTGAATTGAATGTCATGGGCAACTTGAATTGATACATAGAATTTTTCATTGAAATGAATAGGATATACTCTACTTTCCTTTGCAACAACCCACACTGTTTGCACTTAAATCTTCATAACTTGTCAATTTTGACTGAGACAGACAAAGAGCAAGTAAAGAGAAGGAACAGTATTTTCTGATATCTCATGTCATGACTTTATTGTCACAAAATAGGGATAAGCTAAAAAAACAAGTAGGCTTCTATTTAATTACTATTAAAAATAGCACCAACATTAATAATCCTAAAATTGAAATAATTATTTTCTAAATGTATGCTTTGTTCCCAGATTATTTGCTTTGATCAGGAATTGAATAAACCACGGACAGCAAATTTTTATGGAGGAGTCACAGGAAGTTATAAGGTCAGCTCTTCCTAGGATGTGCTAATGGGCATTCCTCTGCCATGGCAGTGGGAGTTTCATAACACTTTTTAACATTTTTTGCAGGCTAAAATAATCACAGTCGTGCTCTTTGGCATAGAATATTGAGTTTGTGAGAAAAATCTTGTCCCATTCTCAGCCCATGTCCATGTGGAGGCGAGGTGGCATTTTGCAGACGTATGTTTTGGTTAGGCTTCTCAACTTTTAAAAGAGTTGTCAACTATATTCCATCTCAGCTGAGGCTTAAAGCATGGTCTGTCCCTAATTGGCAACAGAATATTTGCACTCCAAGTACTTGTCAAAGAGGATAACGCTGAATACTTGCTGCCCAGGGCCTATCAAAATCAGTCAGAAAAAATTGTATTTATGGAAGGTTGCCTGAAGGACATACATTCCTTTTTAGTTATAAATTTAATTTTTATATTTAGCCAAGCCCTTTTGGAGTACTTAAAAATCTTATGATTAGAACACCTCTATAATAGTTAACAGAGAAAGAAAATGATAGCCACTGAATCTTCCCAGGTCTAGTCAGAGCTGAAAATTATGGGGCTCTTCATGGACTATAGGTGGTCCGATTCCCTTTTCTGCCTGAAAGTACATCAGTTCACAGCCACACCCACCACCCTCTAACAGAAAAAGCAGAGCTCCAGATAGAATTCAAATAATATGATTGGCTAAATCTTCTCAGTTGGGACTAGTCTATGGCTGAAAACTCTGGGATATTCTCAGGATATGGATGGACCCAATCTTCCCCATGGCACCACTGTCATGGGAAACCCAGTAGCTCCAATCCACACCTGTCATCTTCCTGGCAGAAAAATGGCCCAGCTCTATTATTAAACTTCAGACACAATGATGGCCACCAACTCCTCCCAGGTAGTCTGGTCTGGGGTGAAAACTTTGAGACCTTCTTGGAATGGGGTCAGACACATTTTCTTTTTCTACCTGAAGGCACATCAGGTTACAGCTAACCCCAGCACCTCTGACAGAAAAGGTCCACAGTTTAGCCTTATCAAACTGCCAAGCAATCGAATTATCTTCAGATCTAGAGATACTGGACACCTCAAATTTTCATAGTAGTGTCAGCCTAGTATGATCAAAGAAAATCTGATATGCAATGTCAGTGAACCTAAATAACATGGAAGGCACAACTATCACCAACCACAGCCCAATAAATTCTTAGACATTAACTTTAGTAACATCATGGAGGGATATAACAATTACTACAAATTGATTCATAATGATCAATGTTTTGATAATTCTATTCATCTTTGTTCTGTGTCAACAATATGAAGTAAATATGCTTGCACCTACAAAGGGAAGGACTGGGTGGTGGGTTAGAAACTGGAGAAACTGATGGAAGGTCACACTGGTGGTGGGATTGGTGTTTAAACATTTAGTGCCCTAAACAACTGTATTATGAGCAACTTGGCTAATTAAAAGTGTTATGATAAATTTTAAATAGTTATCAGCTGTGGTCATATTAATAGGTACGTTTACTTCACAGATGATTTATCTTTAAAATAATTCTGCAAAGTTAGAGTAAATGTCTTCTCTCCAGACTAGGAAACAATCCTAAAAGCATCAATCAAATGCAGTAAACTACCAAGGAAATAAATGTTAGAATTCCATTATAAACCAAAGTCTCTCTAACATCAAATTTCATGCTCTACATACAGAGATGTAATTGTAGCTGGAGCAATAGTACAGTAAGTAGGGTATTTGTCTTGCATGTGGCTAACCCACATTCAATTCTCAGCACTCCATATGGTCCTCTGAGTCCTGGTAAGAGATATAGCCAAGAGAAGAACCAGGAGTAAGCCCTGAGCACCAACAGGTATGACTCAAAAAATAAAAATAAGGGCCCTGAAGAGATAGCACAGCAGCGTTTGCCTGGCAAGCATCCGATCCAGGACCAGAGGTGATTGGTTCAAATCCCGGTGTCCCATATGGTCCCCAGTGCTTGCCAGGAGTTATTTCTGAGCAGACAGCCAGGAATAACCCCTGAGCACCGCCATGTGTGGCCCCAAAACCAAAATAAAATAAAATAAAAATAAAAATAAAGGGCCCGGGAGATAGCATGGAGGCAAGGCATTTGCCTTTCATGCAAAAAGGTCATCGGTTCAAATCCCGGTGCCCCATATGGTCCCCCGTGCCTGCCAGGAGCAATTTCTGAGCATGGAGCCAGGAGTAACCCCTGAGCACTGCCAGGTGTGACCCAAACAAAACAAAACAAAACAAAACAAAAAAATAAAAGAAGCAAGAAACAGTGTTGTAGTTGATTCAATGGAATTGATTGTAGTGTACCAGCAGTGTCTAAAGAGATAATTAGAAGAGATAATTCTATAAAGTATAGCCCTGTATTTAACTTTAGATATATTGTTCATATTATAAAGTCAAGTATATGGAAATTCTTGAATAAGGTCTAAAAACTAGAAATATTTGGGCTTATATTTGTGCTAAATATATTTAAAATAATAATGATAATAATAACAATAATAATATATAAATCATATAACTGACACCATTTCTGTGCAATGGGAAATCTAGACCTCAAATGCTATGCATTTTCATACCCACCTTCATCATTACCATCTCTCACTCTTTGGTCATAGTGTGATGCCTATAGTTACATATTTACTTATTATACTGATGAATTTCTGTAGTTCATTTCTAGTTTTAGGAGTTAGAGAAAAAAGTCTACAATAATTAAACACTTCATTTTAGGAATAGTGTTACATGGCATTATGAACTATTTGTTAAATTCTCTAAAATTTTTCTTTTCTTTTTTATTCCTTACCACCCCCCTTTCTTTAGTCATGGTCATTTCATGGTTATGAGCAATAGGTAATGCTCATATGCAAAGTTTAACTGTGATTCTTGCCTGGACTGCACAGGTTACAGTGCTTCACAATTGGGCACTGTGTGTGCACTTTGAGATTTGTGTTGCTGGTACACTTGCTCACTATTCACACTTTTTCACACTGTTAGGTATACACTGTGAGGTATATAGGTTATGGTTTTGGTGCTTTAAGCAGTGGGGTCACTATGGTGCTTACAAACATGTTTGCTTCCTGGCCGTGATGCTTATACATGCTGTGACTTGGGGCATTTGTTGAGGGTTGTACCTCTTTGTTATGATGCTTACACACATCCTGGCTTTGGTGTGGTTGGAAATTGCTTATGACACTAAGGATCACCAAATTTAGCGCTTTCAGCTTTATGCTGAGCACAGGACAGAAAATGGAGATTTGAAGTCATGCTCATATACATACAAGTCAGGCATCCTATGCCACTACATTATTCCTCTAGGCACTGCCCTCCTCCAACTTCAGAGTAACTATGAGGCATTCCAATGAGGAAAATGAGACTCAGATAGGGCAAGAGATATGCCCAAGTCACTCAACAGTATCAAGGACTCCTAGGCAGTATGTAGCTCTTCAGCTCCACATCATAGTCAATTAATAGTAAAATATGCTACAACAGAATTTGAATAAAGAGAGACAGGATAGAAAGGAAACATGATAATATGAGGGAGATCCCTAAAGTAGCATATCCCAACAGATTCCCTTTGTGAGGGATTGGACCACACCCTGCTCTGCCTAGATTTTATTTCTGGGTTTGTGATCAGTGTATACTCTTGGTGGTATTTGGCCAACCACAGCAGGTACCTAAGATAAAATACAGGTTGACTTCGCTCAAGGGAAATTCCTTACCCTCTCTATAATCTCTCAGGCTCTAAGTCTATGCTCTTTCCATTCGAAAACTACCTATTTTGGCGTGTGGAATTTGGGGGAAGCATACCTGACCATGGTCAGGATTTATTCCTGATACTCCTGGTGAAGTTAGGGGGTCCATATGAGGTGCCAGTGATGGAACCACATTGGTCACAAACCAAGTTCTAATTAACAAGCTAAGTGTCCTCCCCACCTACCCACTATACTATCTCCTTAGTGCTTTGTTTTCTCATGTTCAAGGTAAGTAGATTCTTCCTCTTAATGCAAATAGGAACCATACTCTTTATATCATAATAATAGCAAAGGCTTCATGATGCAAATAGTAAGAGATAATGTTAACTTCCTGATATTTTTCCACTCCAAATAAATCCTTCTCTGTTACCACCTACAGAGGTCAACAAAAGGAAGAATCAAGCTTAAGAGTCAAGAACAAACAAAACTAAATCAAACAAAACTTTGCTTTTATGGCACCAGACCAAGAAAAAAACTACTCTTAGTTTCTTTCCAAAGTCCAGAACAATAAAGTGAGCATGAGAAAATCTGTTCTTTAGAAGTACCACATATATATATATATACCAGAATACATTATATCTAGAATAAGCATTTATAATGAACTTTATAAGGACTTTACAGTAGTTCATGACATTTTAGAAAATTTTACCTGACTTTACTTTTATATTTAAGGGTTGAAACAAAAGATTCTTTACTCACTTTTTAAAAGAATCTGCTATAAGTTGTTTTTTGTTTGTTTGTTTGTTTGTTTGTTTTGTTTTTTGGCCCACACCCGGTGATGCTCAGGGGTTACTCCTGGCTATTCGCTCAGAAGTCGCTCCTGGCAGGCACGGGGGACCATATGGGGAACCCGGGGATCGAACCGCGGTTTGTCCTAGGTTAGCACAAGCACCTTATCTCCAGCGCCACCACCCGGCCCCCTTTTGTTTGTTTTTAAGGATGGTGTGCATTTTAAAATTTCACATTGGTTATAACTGAATTTATCAACTAGCAGCATCTCTAAGGTTTAACAAATCCAATATATCATTACTTGAAAGATTTTTTTCTACATAATTGCTAATTTTTATAGTTATTTGAACCTGAAATCCCCAATATAACAATTTCCTTTTAGAATTTAACAACCTGGGGCCATAACAGCAGCATAGCAGGTTGATTGATTGCCTTGCCGACCAGGGTTCAACTCCCAGCACCCTACATGGTCCCCTGAGTCCTTCCAGGAGTTGTTCCTGTTCAATCAGCAGTGACTCTAAGTACAACTAGTTGTTGCTTCCCCAACCAAGCTAAAATTAGAATTTAACCCCTGTGGTGTTAGTCATGGGTTACTCCTGGCTTTGTGCTCAGAAGTATCCCTTGGGAAAGCTCAGGGAAATCAAATGCTGGGACCAAACTGATATAAGCCCTTTCCATCCTATTCTCTCTCTCTCTCTCTCTCTCTCTCTCTCTCTCTCTCTCTGGTATCAAGTTTTTAATTTTTCAATCCAATGTATTTTCAGGTTTAGCTGGAACCTCATGGAGGAAATACACATTTAGTAGGTGAACATTCATGTTTCCCTGTAAAAACACCTTTTCACTTTCACACTCTCATCATCTCTCCATGCTCTTTCCTCCTCTTCGCCGGAGATATTTACTTACTCTTTGGTTTAATCTTTCTTTCTAATTAAAATATTACTTCATTTAAATACTGTAGACTGCAAAATTGTTAATAATACAGTTGTTTCTGATATTCAATGTTTCAACACCAACCCACCACCAGTGTGACCTTACCTCCACCATCATCTCCAATTTCCCATCTACCCACAAGCCTATATCCTACTTCCCTTCCCACTCAGGCAGAAAATAATTTACTTTATATTGCTCTTATAACTAACTGATAATGGAATTATTCAAAAAACTTCAATAAGTGAAATTATTATATTTCACAATGGGGTCATTAGGTCATTGTCTGAAGTTTTGCTTAGTTGTTTGAGGCTAGTTAAACATTCTATCATTGATTTTGTTTGTTCAGTTTAGGTGGTTTGTATGCAACTTTCATATCTCACTGGTGTATTCCTATTGAGGAATTGATACGTGTTACACAGAAGCGTATGCAGTCACGAGCTCTAAGAATTCTAAGATCTGTGGTGCTGGGACAATGAGTTGACATGGAAGCAGCTATGGATCATGGGTATGCTTGCTGGGGCTTCTGGAATTATGGTGGAGTGGAGGAGGTTTTCTTTCCCCACTTTGAAAAGATTCCAGAGATTTTAGTGCCAAATCTGGTATATCTAAAGTTGCTGTTGGTTTGGTGTGTCTGAAAAGATTAGTGGTGAAGTGGTGAAGCTGAGCTATTGGTGTGGTGGCAATTGTGGGGTGTGGGTACAGTTTCGAGGACTTTGTTAGGGTGGGGGTCTTGGCCTGCCCTACTCATGGGAGATATTCCAAAATATCTCATCATTTCTTAAATTCCACTGACTCTCAATGAATTAAAAGGAACGTAAAATGAAGAAGCAAATACTGAGTATAGTCTGTGGTTTAGTTCCAAATCTACCATCACTGAAGTGAGTCACTAAGGGCATATTATGACCCAACTAATTAAGCAAGAGTGTTCTGAAGATAATGCCTATGAACATACTTTATAAATGGTTAAACATCACCAAGTTAAAGATCAATAGATCCAGATTCAGTTCTATATCAAGATATAGAAAAGACTGTGAATTTCTTTGTTGCCAATTAGCTAAAAATTGTCTGATGTTAGAATTTAGAACATAGGAACATAGAATATGTCATTTAAAGTATAGGATACTGAAATGCAGAGTTATATAAAGGACTCAGCATGAATACCAAACTAGTAAAACAGCATTGCCAATAGAGTGGAGACTCAGAATGAATGTCAGGTAAAAATTGCTAAAAAAAATTCTAGTCTACTGTATGATTTCATTTCATTTTTTCCCAGTCCCGACTATTATATGATTTTAATCTTATAAGTGTTAATAACATTACATCAAAGATGCTCCATAGCAGGGACTAGTATATTATGTATTATGCTTTGAATCAATCTATCACTTCTATCTGCTTCTTCAACCACTGCTAACTACTTCCAACTTACTTAAATACTATATAGCATAGTTTATCTTTTGGAACCCATACACAAAGTTTGTTAAAAAAAACTTTCATGGGGCCGGGCGGTGGCGCTGGAGGTAAGGTGCCTGCCTTGCCTGCGCTAGCCTAGGATGGACTGCGGTTCGATCCCTCGGTTCCCATATGGTCCCCCAAGCCAGGAGCGACTTCTGAGCGCATAGCCAGGAGTAACCCCTGAGCATCACCGGGTGTGGCCCCAAAAAACAAACAAACAAAAAAACCTTTCATAAGATCCTTATGTAATATTTTTTGAAACTTTTAAATTTAATGTGTCAAATAGTCCTTGAATATTCTGAGTGAACACACTACAAATTTCCTTCTCACAATTAGTGAACATCTGACATTTTAGCCATGAAACATGGTACTTTATATTGTCTTTAGATTTCATTTTTAGGAATCAAAGGTGCTTTAATAAAAATCCTTTGTATTATGTAATTAACTTTAGATTTAATGACTTTTTAAAACTGTTCTTTATAAATGGAACTCTAGTTAGGGTGTTTAAAAATGTAAAGCCTACAAAGATTCATAGAATAGACACAAAAATTTTCTGTTGGCAACTGTTTAGATAACAGATTCTTCAAATAATAAAAAGAGAAGGAATTTATTAGTGACAATAATATTTCGGCTAGAGAAAAGAAAAAAGGAAAGTTTAAAGAAAAAAAGAGCCTTGTATGAAGTAGCTATTTTAATGAAACTACTGATGCTTGATTACGGTATTAAAAGATCTCTAAAAATGGGGACAATCCTATGGGTCTTGTCATTTCTATGATAGTCTTAATTAATTCTACTTTGAGTTCATTATTTAACAACTGCTTTAGAAAAATAAAAGATCTTTGTCTTCTCATAAATATTGGGTGTTTTTTTAGAGTGCATTTTCTCGTAATACAAACTATATGTGTAAATTAGACTAAAAAAAGATATAATAAGTAGATATTTACACTACCAAAGCAGTGAAAAAATTGTCCAGTTCTACCTGAACTTCTATGTAGGAAGAGAAAGTTTGGCAAATAATCACTAAATCTCTGCTATGAAGAAGTCATTTCTCCTAAGCTTTCAAAGCTTCACTTCTACCTAAGGTGGTTTTTGCTGGGGAAATATGCCAGTGATTTTCTAATCAACTTAAACATTTATATCTCTCTATAAATTGCTTTAAAAGACTGCATTTGGCTGCTTTGACTCAGAGTCCATGATTCATCCTTTGACTTCTTCACTCTGTCATTTCAACACAGATTCTTTTTTCTTGCTTTAGGCTACATGAATTAACACTCACACACACACAAACCCTTCAGAATGTCTTCAGAATGAGTGGTCTGATTCTGAAACCACCTTAAATTTTAGCCTCCCTGTTGGCTCCTGTATTTATAATGTCTGAATTTATTGTGGGCCCTTATAGAGCAATTTTTGACACATCATTAAGCTCTCTTTTCATTGGGAGCCTAAGGCCATATTCAGACTCAGTGAAGAACTGGCCTAAATAACAGTTAAAACACATGTCATGAGCTGCAAGGGGCTTGTTCATCAGCAGGGCAAACAGTTCACTGCAGCTCAAGTAATACCCTACAACAGAATGGGTAGAGATAATGAGATAACCACACACCACAAGTGAGTTGTTCGTCTTTGTCTTTAAACATCTAAAAACACAGTTATCTCAGTAGGATGATGCACCCTGGAGAGTTATAAATATCTTTCAGAAGGTAAAGAAAAACATCGGAGGAAACACACCAAGAAATATGAGCAAAAGAAGAATTGTGAAAAAGAATTCAAAGCAAAATCTATATGAGCACTTACTGAACCAGGCAGATAAGTTCTATATTGCCTTATTTGGCAATATGTTTTGTTTTAATTGTATGCAGATTTATTCTAATGTTATGATGCTAATCAACCTGTGTAGCTATAATAAAATAAAGGCAGTGTCAACACCTCATCAACTAATCACATTGCTTCTTTCATCTTCAACACAATATCTCCCCCACCACACCAAAGCACTATAAAAATTATTTATACAAATAAACCATTATCTAAAGACTGAAAAAGCATAATAAATTATGCGTAATATGGTCCAATTATGTGGTAATTTCTTTGTTTTAATTATTCGTATAGTTTTAATGAAAGGGTTGCAAGAAGGTGCAGCCATTTTTATATTTAATGGAAAAAAACAAATTTGTTTTTAAGAATGAAAACAAAGATAATTAGCTCTTAAATTAGAGGCATACTAATATATGCATGTTTCTAAATTATTACCAGCATTATTAGTTTGTTTGTGCTATCAAAACTTTTCTCTCTGGAGTTCTGGAGCTCAGATGTTGGCTATTCAAGTTATTTTCCCCATTTCTGTTAAATATATTAATATCTTGCTGTTCATCAAGTGCCAAAATAAAGGTTAAAAAAGTTCCTGAGATTATCTGCAGAAGAAAAATAGGGGTGGGTGATGACAACTATGATCTTTCAAGATGCAGTTTACGAATGCATAATAACTTAAGAAAGTGAGAAAAAAAATAGATTTATCAAGAAAAGAGAGAACTCTCCTAAATTCAACACAGCAAATCAGCAAATTTCTTCAGGGAAAGACATCAAATTTGAAAGGCATCAATACTTTTCTGCTGTCACCAAACTGTTATTTATGCTCATGTGCCAGCTGGATTTGTGTATGTGCGTGCATAATCTTTTTCTCACCACTGATGTCATCATTAAAGCTGTGCAAGGATTTTGAATTTCGCTTTGCACAATCTTCAGGGGAGACTTGGACATTATGATTAAAGTTTGTGACAAGTTTGTAAAAGTAAGAAATGCAGGTTTTACGGCAGTGAAAATTCACTACTGCAAAGCCAAGTGAGTTGTGTGTTTGTTGTGTGGTTTTTTTTTTTTTTTCTTTTTTCTTTGCCTGAACATTCCACATTGAAGAAGCTACACATCACAGTGGGAAAAATAGGTGGTTTGGTTTGCGATCTGGGGAAATGAGAGAATATTTAGTATTGCCCATGAACACTTCCTAGAACTAGCTGCCCCCTCTGCACTTTCAATCATACTTCAAAATTCTTTCAAGACTTATTTTTTCACAATGTGGAGAAAGAGACTGACCACTGGGAATTTGTTTCTCAAAACAGAGACTAGATTTCTCTTTTTTTGTTGTTGTTATTGCAAGCCTTATTCATGAGGCTTGTGAAAGCTTTTGGGAGACTAAGACATTTTGGAATTTTCCTTTATGAAATCTCAAAAGCTGCCATGAATTAATTTTCAAACTAGGAGGTACTAGCTAGGGACAAAAAAGACATCATATGGCGACTCTGAGCAGCTCATTCAGAAGTTAGAGATCTTCGGTTAAAGAGAAGGTTTTCTTCTCACATCAGTGGCTTCTCTTAGTGTCCATTTCTGAAAAGATGAGTTATTCTTCTTATGACAGAAGATATGCTCTTCTAAATTTTCCAGTGATTTTTTTCCCTGTTTTTTTTTTTTCAGAAGTAGTCCACAATAATCTCTCTCTCTCCCTCCCCCATCTCAACCCAACCACTTCACAAGACCTACTCACTGAAATTAGATGGCACGTTCTCTTCCTTGGTGGAATTGGCAGATAAGAAGGCACAGTTTTGAGAGCCTGCGTAGAGAAACTTTGAAAAGGAAGATAAATTGATTCTCATCAAGGGTTGCCTATGGAAGTGGCTCAGGGAATTGATTCCTTTCTTAGACTTTCTTACTTCATTCTAAAATCCTATAAGGTAGCTATGAGTTTCTTCATTGTGGCAGAGAAGGAAACTGAAGATCAACTAAGGTTTCATTGTTGTTTAGGTTAGAAATAAAACAGAATAGACTATCATGGCTTAAATGTGAACTATAGCTACTTCTTTCTGTCTATGGCAATAGGCAACGATTTAACATTTTTTAACTCCTTTGTCCCATGTGCACAGTTTTTAGAGAGGTGTTTATATACAGCATGACTCATCATATATACCAACTAAAAGGTTGTTTCTGACAATGCTTTAATGCCACCATTCTCATTCTTCATAATGTGAATTTGAACCAGACTGTTTTACTTCAAAGTGCTTGCCCTTTCCTCAATTATGTAAAAATTATATTGAAGACCAAATTTGTTTATAGGCCTGCATTTTATAATGGAAAGGTGCCAAAGGTATACAAATGTGAAATGCGTTTTAAGGGCCTCAACCCTAGCTGGAAATGAAAGCACATACAAGAACATACTTAATATATAAAAAATAATGTATTGTTAAGCACCAGAATGAATGGTAAAGACAGAAAGCACCTTCGTCATTGGGGAACCTTATTTCTATATTGCTTCACCTTCTCCAGTTTCCTGTGCTTTTCTGGTTACCATGATGGCTGGAATCAACTCACATTCTTTATAAAGATATTAAGAGTTGAGACTTAATGATGAAGGTTTATAAGACAAAATTTTCTTTCCCTGGTGATTTTATAACTTTACAGCCAGCCTTTGTCCCTGGTCAAATTTTTTAAAATCCACCTGATTGCCCAAAGTTTTGTCATGAGCAGCAACTTTATTTCTTATATAGACTGGAGCTGCACACATTTGCAATTTCCTTTTTATAACAACTTTCCTTCTATTAGTCAAAAGGATAAGGAAGGTAATTATTGGCTCTTGCTTTCAGTTTAAAAATCATGGACTTAAAAATTATAAGGCCATCTGTCTCCTAAGCAGCAAGAAAGTTTTAATTGGGACCAGGTTCAGTTCTATATAGGATTATTATTAATTCTGATCTTAGTATGTCTGTCATCCCCCCCCCCAGCAAATCTTGCTGAAAACTCTACTTTGGGGGAGGGGACATATCCAGTGATGCTCAGGAGTTACTCCTGGATCTGCACTCAGACAGGAATTACTCATTTATACCATTTGGGATGCTGGTCATTAACTCTGGGTCAGCTGCTTGCAAGGAAAGTTTTTTTACCTGCTGTACTATTTCTCCAGCCTGTAAAAACCTAATTTATAATCTCATTTTAGGACGATTCACAAAGAATCTCACTGTCAATAGAAAGATGACAGAGCATAGTGATTAAGAACAGAACTGGAAGCTGGTGTTTAGGAATGATATCAATGACTTAGCAAGCACAAGTCCTTGGGCAAACTAAGGGGTAACTAATCTATATGTTTAGGGGCAACTAACCTATCTGATTGTTATCAGATCAAAATGAATTGTTATTTATAAAGTCCTTATAAACAGCATGGCACATGTTTATCACAGCTTTTATTTTTTAGCACAACTTTTTGTTTGCTTGGTTGGTTTTTGGGTCACACCTGTTAGTGCTCAGGGGTTAAAATGGCTCTATGCTCAGAAATCGCTCCTGGTAGGCTCAGGGGACCATATGGAATGCTGGGATTTGAACCACTGTCCTTCTGCATGCAAAGTAAATGCCCTGACTCCATACCATCTCTCTGGCCCCAGCACAACTTTTGATACAGGTCTAAGTAAGCAAAAAACTAAACTTAGTTTTTCTTTAACTGTTTTGCTTATTAGACAGATAAGAAAGAAAAGTTCTAAAGTCTGAAGCCCTTGGATTTGGGACTGTTTAATTACTCTCAACATAGAATTTTAATAAGGGTCCTACTTCATATTACTGTGCATACATCAGACATAGAGGTCAAATATTAATCTGTATATTTCATGTTACTTTATGCTACAAGGAGTCAGAGAGGCATCTCTTGAATAAGACTTTGGGCAATGTAGTAAGTATATTTAAACATTTCTTCACAAACCAATATTTGATTTAATGCGGTAATTTGTTAACTGAGTCATTTGTAACACACACCCTTCCTTTTTTTCAGATACACCTGTTTCTTGGATTTGCTTTGGCTCCTAGTTCAAACAGACCTCCAAGTACTCTGAAACAAAATCAACCTAAAATTATACACTTATCTAGAGTTACATTTAGGCCATATGGTTTAAGTTGTCCAAATGTCACAGAAGTAACAGCAGCAGCCATCATCATACTTTACACTTAGCCAGCATCTTTCCTGCCAGAATATTATATGTTATAAAAATCTCATTAAGACAGAGGTGCTAACCCTAATCTCAAAAGGACAGTCAGTGACTTAACTGTTTCTCTTTAGCCATTTCATAGTGAGTAGCTACTTTAGTTTTTCAAAGTCCTTAATAGTCTCATGATGGTATGCTTACAACTATCATGTCTAAACTGTGAACTCCTATAATGTAGAAGACAGATGGGAGGATTGAAGGACCAAGATTTTTCTTTTGGCTGGTGAAGACACTTGACTACATCATTAGTTCATTGCACTCTAAGCAGAGAACAATGCTAAGCTGTGATTTCCAGAAATTCCTAGAAAGTTTATTGGGGAAAATATAGAAAGGATATCTGTTTAATCATCTTATGTCAATCCACCTAAACTTGAAGTTTACTATTTATTGGGGGGGGGGGCACACACCCTGCAGTGCTCAAGCCTCACTTCAGACTCTGAACTCAGGAATTACTCTATCGGGATTTAGGAAAATATATAGAGTGCAAAGGATATTGAACCTAGGTCAGTTGCATGCATAGTACCCTCTATACTATTGCACTGGCCCTAAACTTGGCATTTTTTTTATTCTTCTTAGTAGCCATTACCATGCTAAGGTGCTAGATAGATAAAAGTTGGGTGGTTTTTATTTCAGGACCGTGGTTATTGTTTGGTTGTTGTCTTTATTACTCTGGTGATTTCTGGATATTTTGTTTGATTTTTTTTGTATTGTTGTTTTTCTTCCTTTTTCCCTTTCTTCTCAAATTGATATTTATAGCCTCTAAAAGGACTCCTCGGGCTCCTTGTGCTGCCAGGTGTGGCCCCAAAGCAAAAACAAAACAAACAAACAAACCAAAAACTCAAGTTTTTTAGAACCTCTATTTAAAACGGGCACATTGGATGAAATCAGAAAAAGGGAAGTAAAAGATGTTGGGCAAGGAACATGACAGGATTGGCAGGATCACACATAGACTGACTAAACTAAAGAGATCCTGAAAGCTGTTGATGTCAAATTTACTTAGTATAGACTGATTAAGACAGCATCCCATCATTTTGCCTTAGTTAGTTCTACAATATTGAATGTCTGAAATTTTCTAGGCTAGAAAAATGTGAAGATCTATATTGTGCAATAACAAACAAATGGACTGACTTACACCATGTGCTGGGTGTTAGGACAAAGAGATGACTGACTACTCCTTTCAGATGCTAAAACTGTATCCAGAAAGCTCATAGCAACACAGAGGAGCTTAAAATGTAATATTTTAAAGCACTCCCAAAATGTAATATTTTAAAGCACACCCAAACTTTTTCCCAAAGCTAGTATTTGGCTATATCCCCAAATTTGAAGTAATCAGACCTGTGTATCTCTAAAATTTATTAAGCAAGGACCCGAGAGGTGGTGTAATGGTAGGTAGGGCATTTGCCTTGCACGTGGCTGACCTAGGACAGACCTGGGTTCGATCCCCCGGCATCCCATATGAACCCCCAAGCCAGGAGCGATTTCTGAGCACATAGCCAGGAATAACCCCTGATCATCACCAGGTCTGATCCCCAAACTGAATAAACAAAACAAACAAAGCAAAAACAACTGAAAAAATAATAATCAACTGTAGCCATAACTTTAAGAGAATTTCCCATTGCTGTTAATTCTGCTTTAGCTATTAACTCACAATAGGAAGGCCTTGAGCTTTTTTGTGTTCTAAAGAAGTGTTTTCACATTAGAATGCTGAAAAATCTTCAGGGTTAATAGAAGTTTGCTAAGGGCAGTCAGAGATAAAACTAGACAATTTCTGTAGTCGGCAGCAATGTTAAGAATGTATAGTGTAAAATAAAGAAGAGCTGTTTCACAGAGTAGACTAGTTAACCCATATTTGTTTAAAAATGATAACTTCAGGGCTGGAATGATAGCAAAGTGGTAGGGCGTTTGCCTTGCATTTGTCTGATTCATGATGGATCTTGGTTCAATTCCCTGGCATCCCATATGGTCTCCCCCGGAGCCAGGAGCAATTTCTGAGTGCATAGCCAGGAGTAACCCCTGAGCGTCACTGGATGTGGCTCTAAAACCAAAAATAAATAAATAAAAACGATTAACTTCAAAAAAAATTTACCTACCACAATCCTATCTCAGACTGATTGGCTCAAGCTTCCTTGGATCGTCAAAGACTCTGCTCTGTTTATAATGGGGTATCTGGGAAGCACAGAGATCCAAATACAAAGATACAAGTACAAAGGGTTAGAAATCTGGTTCTATTAATTCCTAATTATGATTGCAAATATTTTTCCTTTCAGATCTCTGATTTTTCTCTTCCATCAAAGGCTAAATATCAGCATTTACCTATAAAGATGATTATAAAAATCATATGACATTCATTTACTGCCAGACATATAATATATTCTCAATAAATATTCATTCTTCTTAATTGAAAGAAACTAATTCACACATCAACTTTTAGAACTTTAGACAGCCTCAATTCAGTATTTAATTATGGCCTCTGATAAAAATTAGAGACCTAGAATAATAACCTCAGGCTATGCACTAGAATCTGACTATCACAGGGGATAAGAAACCAAGTTCTTTGAGTCAATGTCAAATCACCATAAATAAACTCCATATGTTAAAATTGGATTGTATTCAAAATCACACCCATCTTACATTCAAATAACTCAGGTGGGGGAACTATTCATGTACCGAATTCTTAGGGGAATTCTTAGGGTCGTTCCTGGAGCCATCAAAGCGAGTGCGAAGGTGGGAAAAAACAACAGTGTGAAAACTTCCCTTAACAATGCATAGTGATATTATGTATACACAATAAGAAGGATAAATTATGTATTAGATTTTCCCTTGCTTTATACTTGTTTTTTCCCTTTTTGATTGATCCCTTTTATCCATTTTTTGTCATTCTAGAGACCATCATTCTGGTTTCTTATTGATATTTTTTCAGATTTCCCATATTAGAGAGGTCATAAAGTTAAATCTTTCTTCATTTAACTTAATTTATGTACTGTGTTCATCTAGCCCGTTGCAAATGACAAAATTTACTACTTGGGGGGTGGGAGGTGTGGGTGGTCACACCTAACAATGATTGGGGGTTACTTCCGGCTTTGCAGTCAAGAATTACTCATGGGAGTGCTTAGGGAACCATATGAGATTCAGGAATTAAACCTAGGCCAGGTGTGTGCAAAGTAAGTGCCTTACTGGCTATCACTCCAGCCCCAAGATGAACTTATTTTCATAGAAAAACAGTACTCCATTGTATGAGATATTGATGTAACTGTCTATTTCTAAAACACATTTGATCAATTCTTTTATTAAAGTACACTTAGTCATTTCTCATTTGGTGTGTGTGTGTGTGTGTGTGTGTGTGTGTGTGTGTGTGTGTGTGTGTGCCACACCAAACTGGAAGAGTTCAGGTACTCCTGATTCTGTGCTCAGAAATTTCTCCTGGCAGGCTCAAGGGATCATATGAGATGCTGTGGATCAAACCCGAACCAGCCGCATGCAAAGAAAACACCCTACCTGCTGCGTTATTGCTTAGGCCCCAATAGGGGTTTACTTCTAACTCTGCATCAAAAATTACTCCTTGCAGGTTCTGGGGACCATATTGGATGTTGAGGGACAAATCCAGATTTGACCATGTATAAGGCAAATACCTTTTATGCTGTATGATAGCTCTGGCTCCCTAGGATGTCTCTTGTTTACTGCCAGAAAAAAACAGGGTACATAATCTTTTAATTGTTAGTCTTTTTAAATATCAGACGTGAATTTCAGCATAATAATGTAGTTCTTGGGTTTTCTTTTTTGTTTTTGTTATTTTTCAATTGTTTTTTGGGCCACAGCTGGTGATGCTCAGGGGTTACTCCTGGCTATGCACTCAGAAATCGCCTCTGGCTTGGAGGACCATATGGGTCACTAGGGGATCAAACCATGGTCCCCTAGGTTAGCTCATACAAGGCAAATGCCCTACAGCCTGCGCCACTGCTTCGGCCCCTTCTTTTAACTTTCTGAGGAAGTTATATATTGTTTTCCAGTGTCAGGATGAATTTATATTCTAACTATTATAAAAAAA
>PVKC010020051.1:0-18774 GCA_004027635.1 Crocidura indochinensis
GAGAGAGAGAGAGAGAGAGAGAGAGAGAGAGAGAGAGAGAGAGATGTCTACCATAGCGGTAGCAATAGGGTACAGGAGGGAAACTGGGTAGTTTTGGTGGCTGCTCATAACTAATATTTTTCATTACTTCCAGGGCCTTTTCAGCATTACAGATTTTTAAGATTGCTGAGTTCTAAAATGTTGAATTAAAATATATATGAATACATAAGCATCTTTAATTATTATCACCTTTTTTCTCCCTAGAAAACTAAAAACAAACCATATAAGAAATAAAAACCAATCACAAGTCTTTTATTCATCATAACCAACTTTTGGGGCTTGGGGGGGAACCACAACCAGTCCCTGTGGGTTGAGTTTGAATATGATTCTCCTATGTGGGCGGCCAGACAGTACAGGCTGTGGAATCAGACCCCTCTGGGTCACATGTAGGTCCTGCATTACCAGGACCTTCCTGCCTCTGTTTCCACAGTGTGAACCTCAGAGCTTCCAGTATTGATGCTCAGAGAAGGGAGGATCCCAGTCCAATGTAGTTGGGATGAGACTGTCACTCTCATATGTTCTGTTGCACAGAATAGAGGAAAACTTTCAGGGCACTTCCCAAGTAAAAAAGGTTCACCAACCCCCTTTTCTCTCTTTCATAAGCAATGCTCATTGTGCCATGCCCCCAGCTCTTCCTCAGTCCATGTGTAAGCTGAGTGATGGCAGGCAGTGACTTTCACAGCAGGAAGCACCGACTGGCTTCTAGTTGCCCACCAGCTGTGTCACCAGCAGTGTTCCAGGCTGCTCTGCTGTTGTTTTTACCCGCTGCTGCCAAAAGCGATTGTCTGGGTAGTGCTGATTCTTTGTTTGGGTTTGATTACCTAGGCCCCCTGCAGAATCATTTCAAGAGGGCCACTGTCAGCAAGTGGTGGGGTAAAAACACAAGGTTGGCAAAAATGTGCGGCTTGCCCAATTACCGGGAGTTTTGACAACATATTAACCAAAAATCTAGATTAAGACCAGCAGGTTGTGCTCTGTTTTGTTTCTCTTGAGAACTAAAAACAGTAATTTACTGGTCTACTTGCATGGTTCTATGTGCACCCCAGTGACCACCCCTAATTATCAAATCTCTCCTGGCACCAACACGTTCCACCAAGCAAGGGAGTGTTACAGTTCCACGGATTAGAAGCCTGTGGTTGCCTTTTCTCAAGAAGAATAATTCTGGCTAAGGTGTCTGAATCCACGAGGATAATCCAGCATCAGAAATTTTCTGAGCAGGGAAATGTGATAGATCTCATGCCTGTGGACACAAGAAGGACCCTCGAATCTGTCTCCTTTTGTACAGCACCTCTCACTACTATAACTCCGAAGTGTATTATTGCAATAATTATGGTGTCTTTTCTCCGGCAAGATTGGAAGCTCTTCAGAGGCAGAGCCTGCTCTGTCTTGCATCTCTTCCCCTGCCCAAGGACTTGCACTCAGAATAGCTATTTATTGGGTGGGTAGAGTTTCAAGTCTAGCCTCTCTTTCTACTTAGTTCTTTCACAAACTACTTTCCGGGTGTTTTATCTCATCAGAAGAACATGAGTCAAAGGGATTTTGTGTATGTATCCTGACTGACACTTTTCTAAGGTCTAGTTTCTCTGTCTGCATTAACTCATTTATTACTTTATATTAAGTGCAAATAATATACATGCCACTTTTTTTGGACAAGTTGTATTATTTTTTGGAGAACTAAGTGAAATGCCATAAATGAATGAATTGCCTTTTGGGGGGTTTTTGTTTGTTTTTGGCTTGCTTTATTTGTTTGTTTTAGTTTTGGGGTCATACCTGGCATTGCTCAGGACTGACTTCTATAGCTCAGTGTTCAGGGGTTACTCCTAGTGGACCATAGAGAGTGCCAAGATCAAACCTAAGTTAGCCGTGTGCAAAGAAAGCACCCTACCTATTGTACTATCACTCCAGTCTCTATAAAGGAACTTACTGTAGAGACTAACATGCTTTATATAACTAAGTTAAAACTGTGGGGCAGTCGGGGCCAGGTGGTGGCACTGGAGGTAAGGTGCCTGCCTTACCGCCCTAGCCTTGGACAGACCGCGGTTCGATCCCCCGTGCCCCATATGGTCCCCCAGGCCAGGGGCGACTTCTGAGCGCATAGCCAGGAGTAACACCTGAGCATCACTGGGTGTGGCCCAAAAACAAAACAAAAACAAAAAAAAACTGTGGGGCCAAAGAGATATGTATGTATGAGAGAGAGACACAGAGAGAAAGAGACGCCACTAGTTCTCAAAAGCAAGATGATTGCCTTTGAATATTAGAAAACAAACCTATTGATCATTAACTCATAAGTTTTTGTTTTATGATATTGTTAGGCAAGTCAGTAAAATTCCTTTCCGGTGCCACAGTGGTGACACAGTGGTAGAGCATTTGCCTTGCATGTGGCTGACCCAGGACAGATGCGGGCTCTATCTCTGACATCCCATATGGTCCCCCAAGCCAGGAACAATTTCTGAGCACAGAGCCAGGAGTAACCCCTGAGTGCCACCAGGTGTACCCCCACCCCCAAAAATCTCAATCTCTTGGGGCCGGAGAGATAGCACAGCAGTAGGGCATTAGCCTTGCAAGCAGCCGATCAAGGAGGAATGGTGATTTGAATCCCAGCATCCCATATGGTCCCCTGTCACTGCCAGAAGCAATTTCTGAGCACAGAGCCAGGTGTAACCTCTGAACACTGCCAGGTATGACCCAAAAAAATAAACAAATGAAAAAAAAAACTCTTTCCAGATGAAGATGCCTGCTTTATGAATATAAAATAATAATAAATAATAACAAGAACAAGATGGCTGTGGGCCCTGTAGACTACAGGATATTTTAAAGGACCAAGCACTGCCAGGAGCAACTCTCATAGAATGTGGGGTCATTTCCACATTCACACACCTGACATATTCTTCTAACACATCATTCCCATGTGAGAGCAATCTGTTTTCACATCCTACCTGAGAACTGTCCATTGGCTATATTCCAATATGCCTTATGCCCTTCTTGAAGAAACTATTACTAACATTGTTGAGCTTTATTATTTCCTTTCTGAGGTTGAAAGTAATTTCTTGTTTTTTTTCTTCTAGTGACAGACATCACACCTCCAGTGCAATTCCTGTGCCAAAGAGACAAAGCTCCATGTATGGGGGTGCTGATGTAGGTTTCTCGGGGGGTATCCCTTCACCAGACAAAGGACACCGAAAACGCGCCAGCTCAGAGAATGAGAGACTACAGTACAAAACTCCTCCTCCCAGTTACAACTCTGCCTTGGCCCAGCCTGCACCCACCATCTCCTCTGTGGGCGAGTCAGAGAGGAAGACAACATCTCTATCTTCCTCCTTGGATACCTCCTTGGACTTCTCCAAAGAAAGCAAGAAAAAGGGAATCAATTTGGGTGACAGCTTGCATGGGGACCACATGAGTGCAGGTACTAGCCAAGAACCAGGAACAGTCCTCTCTGGGCATCCAGCTACCGTCAATGGCACACTCTTGCCTGGCGAGCAGGCTGGTGCTACTGACACCCAGCTGCTCAGGGAGTGCCACCCCGTCTCAGAAGCTGAGCTCTGTTGTGCTGTAGAGCAAGCAGAAGAAATCATCGGAATGGAAGCCACAGGGTTCACCTCTGGCGATCAGCTGGAAGCCTTTAACTGCATCCCAGTGGACAGTGCTGTGGCAGTGGAGTGTGATGAACAAGTTCTGGGAGAATTTGAAGAGTTCTCCCGAAGGATCTATGCACTGAATGAAAATGTATCCAGCTTCCGCCGGCCACGCAGGAGTTCTGATAAGTGAGCAGACGCTGTAGGACCAGGACACATTTGCTGCCTAAAATGAAGATAAAGCTGCACTGGTTATAATTATGAAAATGAATAAAAATATAATGGAGGATATTCCTCAGAAAAACCGACTTTGTGGATCAAGGAGGGACTCAGGATCATTGTGTATTAGCAGGTCGGACCAAGTTAGATTTTGCTTGCAAGATTTGCTATTTCAGGCCTGATGATTATTTTAAAGCAAAGGTTACTCTCATGCTCGAGTCGCCTTACAGATATTTGTCTGCTTTTTTATTTACACTTCTGTTATCCTAAGAGGGAAGATGGTAATATATATAAATAATATAATGAACTCACTTTTCATTTCTCAGAGACATTTGCCCTCACCAGAAAGCTTTGGGCAAATTGAAAATTCAGAGAAAAAAAAAGAAAGGTTTTCACCATTTATTGAAGGATCCTTGATCCTCTTTTGAATTGATGAATAAGAAGCACAACATCCTCCTCTGCCCCAGCCCATCCGCCCTGCCCCGGTTCCAATCACTCTGCACGTGTCCCATCACACAGCGGCCTGAAAACGGAGCTCACAAGAGTCACAGAACTTCCATCTTCCCTGGTCAGCCATGTCCTTGAGGAGCCCATAATTTAAATGAAAAACCTCTTCTCTGTTAGCTTGGGATCAGGGTCAGGAGGCTCCAGGATCATGGTATGTTCATTCTCCTTCAGGGGAGTCTCAGTGTTTACGTGGGCTGATGCTACAGTCAAAAATGAGGCATGCTTTCTGGCAGTGCACTCACCAGACACATATCCCTATCTGGAAATCCGATGTTAATTTATTAAATTTTAGCTGGAAAGAAAGGCATTGTATATGTAGAGTCAGACTGTCCAGTGTGCAAACACTGAGACAGTTGGATTAAGAGACTAGATGAGGCATAGAATATTACTGGTCTATGTGCAATTGCTTAAATATTAAATTATGTTTTTGAAGTTCAATTATCATTCCTGGAGCTCAGATTTTTATTTGCTATTGCTTTATACTTTATATACCCAAGGATATCACCTCAGGGTTGCAGCTCTTTAAGGAAACTTTATCCATATATCCTGTATTGTATAGAAGAATAAAAACTGAGTTTACTTCACTCGACCTGATTTTTTTCCTCCAATTTTGGAATTCCTCTGGAACCTACACTTCACTCTGTTACATCATGACAGGACTGGCCTGAACAAAACCAGGGCTGGTTCTTTGCTTATGTTGTTAACCACAGTTGCACTTAAGTATTATATATGACAAAACAAATACCTTCACAGGTGTTATCTCTGGTATTGGCATTTTCCTCCAGAACAGTTCCACTCATAGGTTTCATAGTCATTTTCATGTTTTGTCCAAACACTCGTGGGCTTGACATGCATTTAGAATCACAGTTTAGGGGCCCGGGGGATAGCATGGAGGTAAGGCGTTTACCTTTCATGCAAAAGGTCATCGGTTCGAATCCCGGTGCCCCATATGGTCCCCCGTGCCTGCCAGGAGCAATTTCTGAGCATGGAGCCAGGAGTAACCCCTGAGCACTGCCGGTGTGACCTAAAAACCAAAAAAAAAAAAAGGAATCACAGTTTAACAGAACAGTTCCCATTATTTTCCACGTAGGAACTCTCAGAAGTAACCATGTCAGATCCAACATGTAAGCCAAAAAAAGTTTTTTATCATAATCTGAAGAGACTCATCATAACCTACTGGGAAAAGGGGCAGGCTATACCCCTAAACATGGAGCAGAAGCCATCTATAAAGTGTGCTTAACACAAGGCACTCCCACTTGTTTTAGTCAGAGGATGTGGATAGGGAGTGAAGGTCTTCAGACGAAGCTGTTGGATCCTGTGAGGAAGTAACAACTTACCATCAATTCTCCGCCTAAAAGATTTATGAAGGTGTGTATTAATATTGAGCGGTAGAAAGAGAAGCGCATGTTCATCTGTGATGTGTCCAGGTATGGGGGCAGATTTGAAGCTTAACGCCAAATTTAGAGACAGGGTGTGCTAGCTGCAGTCCCTGCAGCCTTGCTTCAGACAGTTTGAGGCACAGGGACCCCAAACCACTTATCCTAGTGTTCTGTTAGGTTCTGTACACATGGAGCTGGGAGTATGAGACTCTCTGATTCTGGGACTCCCAGCCTTCTCAGTGCCCTGCATTGAGGTGGTGGAGCCCATGCACTACCTGGTCATGCTGAGTTTGTTCCAAATCCCTCAGTCTCCGAGCCACGCTGTGACTGTAGGTGCATGTCTCAGAACTCTTCTCAGGCTGGGATTTCATTTGTTCTCTGTGTTTTTCTCTGAGTTGGTTTGATGCCTGCAGTTTCTGCTGAGCCTAGGGACAACCTCCAGTTTTATGGTACTCCAGACATAACTATTTGACACTTTCCAAAGTTTCAGGATACAATTTGCTTGTTTCAAGTGGCCAACACACTTGGGATGAGTTTCTTTCTCTTACTAATCTTCTCAGTTAATCTCTTAAGCCACTGAAAAATTAAATTTTCTTTGAGGATATTGAAATCGACACAAACTCACTACATACCATTTGTGAACTGCTAAGAGCTTTCCTGTGGCTGAGACACTTTTAACAGCCAGCAAGTGTTATCAGATGGATATTTGATTGTGTTTTCTTTTTCCACTTCCCTTTACCCACTTTAGAAATTCCAGAGATATTTTTTCCCCCTCAGAATATTAGTTTTGGAAGATTGTATCCAGCTCTATTTTTTTTTTAGCAGTTCTATTGGTGCCCATTTATCCTGACCTAACTAGTTATTTAAATAATTTTTTAAACCACCAACCAATAATAAATGGCATGTGAAACTGATCTGTTGGTAATTGGAAGAAAACTCAGCATCTGTATTTATAAAATAAAATTGATTAGTATTTATTTTGAGAGTAAAAGTGTATGTTATTTCCCCACTATGTTTGAGAACTGTCTTCTTGTTTTGAATTTTGTACTGAAGCTGAGTTAACTTTGAAAACTTCGTTTTTAAACAGCCCTTCTGCTTTTCCTGCCCTCACTAACTCTCTGTGCAGCCTGGACTAACCAAGGTCAATACAAAGGTGATTTAAGCCTTAAACTCTGCTATTCTCAAGCCTGCTTGGGGGAGAGGGCTGTCAGTGTATCAGCCATGATAATTCAGTGTGGTGGATTCTTTGACAGATGAAAAGCTTACTGTGTATTGCAGAGAAAGCACTTTGTACAGAATCAGGACTAGAAAAGGCCTATGGAGGGAATACTTAAGCAAGATAATCTGACATAACAAATGGAAAGGGGCCTGGGTGCTCAAGATTTCCAGAGGTAGGGCCTGTGTGTTTGCAGAGCAGCAAGTCCTTTGCTATTTGGGGCCTAAGGGAAGATGAAATGAGAAATTGAATTGCAGTGTGCAAGGAAGAACTGAAGGGGCCAAATCAAGAGATATAACTAATTAATTCACTGGGCCCCTCCCAAGCTTGAAAGCAGAAGAGTAATTTGTTAAGATTCTAAATAATGACTAACAGCCAAGTTGTGGCTGAATGAGTTCCTAAATGTCTTTCATCTTTAGAGTTTAGAATGCTTTATCAGGAAAAAAAAAAAGAGTTGTATTCTAGTCCCACTAATCATTTCAGGGTACTATTCAGTAAGGAATCAGATTTGTGTTCAGAGTCAGCAGTGCATGTGTGGAGAGAGAGAGAGAGAGGAGAGAGTGTGTGTAAGTCTTACTCAACCAAAATATGAACAGTGTAAAGACCACAAGCTGATGAGTGCTTACATGTGAGTTGCAAAGAAAGAAGTGTGAGGAACATGTTCCTGTATTCGTTCAACTCTTCTACCCCCACTCCCTGCCCCAGTTCAAAAACCTCATGTTGTGTGGTTCCTCTAATACCCCTCATGCTGTGAGCATGAAGAAGCTTTGGATCATTGCCCTAACCCATGCCATCATCTGGTGACCTTTCACCTGCATAACTCGGTGGCAACAACCCATTCTAGAGTTTGGGGATTATGACTTTAGTAGTGGGGAAGGCTGACCATATGCCAAGCAGCTTGTCACCAACTACCCAAGTGCCCTTTCAGCCATCTCACTACTTGGCCTGGTCTTGGCCACTACTATCCTTATCCTGTTTCATTCAAATATTTAAGGAGCCTTTTTTTTTAACCACACCTAGTTGTACTCAGAACCTACTCTAGTTCTGTATTTCGGGACCTCATCTCTAGGCACTGGGGAGCTATTCAGTGAAAATAAGCCTAAATGCAAAATACACTTCAGCTCTTGAAGCTTTCTCCCTTCCTAATATACCTCCATGTTTTTTGGGGGTGGGGGTGGGATACACACTGAACGGTGCTTAGGGATTAACTTCTGACACCACTCAAGGATTACACTTGGTCTCAGGACAATATGGGATGCTGGGGGTCAAACCCAGGTCAGCCACATGCAAGGTAAATACCCTATTTACTGTACTATAACTCCAACCCTCCCTCATTCGTTTCATAATCTAAAATTCAGAGATTCTCTTGCCTTGGAGAGAGACAGCAGGATAGTGGTAATGAGACCTGTACCAATACTATTGCTTCCCTTTGGCCTAAGATGATCTACTGCTGAATGATGACAGAATGTGGAAGATTTGTTCCCACCTTTGCTGTACTAGGGCACACCCATTTAATGCCTCCCAATTTGGCTTCTAATCCATGAAGTAGAGATAATAGCACAATCTCCACCTGCACCCCAAGGGTTGGGTATAGAGTTAAGTAAATACTTTCATGAAAGCATTAGTGATCTTTACAAAACCCCATGCACATGCCAAGGGTTAGTCATTTGACAAGGATTTTATTTTTTTTTTTTTGGGGGGGGGGGGGTTGGGTCACACCTGGCAGCGCTCAGAAATCGCCCCTGGCAGGCACAGGGGACCATATGGGATGCGGGGATTCGAACCACCGACCTTCTGCATGCAAGGCAAATGCCTTATCTCCATGCTATCTCTCCAGCCCCATTTGACAAGGATTTCTTATGTGCATATATAAGGCTTTGGAAAGACAACTGACATTCAGTTTTCCAGATCTCCATTCTGTACCCACAGAATGTGTTGGATCTTCGGAAAAATTTAAGCTCTAAACAAATGCCAGATGTTTGCATGTGTTTGGATGAGTGGCATGAAAACAGGGTTGAGACACAGGGTCGATGAACCAAATTAGCTCAATTTTCTTGTTTTTAACACCTGGTAGATGAGTTTATTTTGGCCCAGCCCATCCATAAATATTCTCTACATAGTTTCTGGCTGGCTCAATGAATGGTGAATTAGTGCCCAGAGCTCTTCATTTTGCTTGAAGTAAATAGAAGCTCTCCATCCCCCTTTAACACATCTAATTATACTTCTGTAGGTAGATAGCTCAGCCTTGTGGATTTTGAATGAATAAAAAGTACATATCTATAAAATGATGCCAAGCATTTTAAAGGCAGGCACTGTCAGCTATCCAGAAGAATCATGAATTCAAATAAAAATGGATGGGAAAGACTTGTGCTTTGCCTGCTGAAGGCCTGGGTTCAAGTCCAAGGACTGCCAAGAGTGACCCTGACATAAAACTGGACATAGCCTTGTGCATAGCCAGGTGTGCTTTAACCCACCCACCCAATGAAAAAGAAGAAAAGATTGCTCATTGGTGAAATGGTATAGCTAGACAAGCCCAGGCACAGCCCTTCGAGAGGAGAGTGGCTGCCTGAATCCTTTTGTACAAATTCCAAGACTAACAAGGGCCCTGTTAATGATAAGCAGCAGAGTGTTGGGAGAGAGGAGAATTTTAGGGAGAACCTGACTCTTAGGAAGCAGACTGGGGGGTGGGGGCAGCCAGGATGCAGATGGGTGTCTTGGGCCCTGAGAGCAGCCAAGCAGGGTTCAGAGATATCTACCCTGCTGTGCACTTCTCAGCCTCAGGACCCAGATTTAGAGCAATTCCTGTGTAAGTATTTCCCTATCCCCCAGCAAGGACCACTGAACGTGACCCAAAATAAACTGGTCCTGTCCTTGAAGACATCTCTGTCTATGAGGTAGGTTCACAGTCCCACTCAGACTGGCTCAGTGTTCTGTCCCCAGCCACCCTGGTTGGGACACTGTCCATCACTATCACCTCTGGACAATGAGGATGGTGGAGGGAGGATAACCTGAGCATGCTCACCTAGGGCCAAGACTACACTGGGTGTCTCCTCTGCCCGTCAAGTCTGCCCAAGACTCCCTGAAGCCTGTTCCCTCCAAATATCCACCTGAGACAGCAGCTCTTCCCAGCCAGTCGCCCCTCACAAAGAGGAAGCAACATAATGGGGATCATTTCTTCTGAAGAACCTAATGAACTTGTGTTGTGGGGTGTGATCCCACTGTTCAGACCATGGGGAGGGGGTTGTTTAGATTTCACGGTTCAAGCCATGGGAGTCCTAAATCATGACTGATCTCAGAGAGAGGTGGATATGAAGTCCAGAGACAAAGTGGAGCAGTATTTCCTCCATCCCCCACCACCCTGACCCCGCCACAAACCTACATCACCAGACCAGTGGTTTAATTCCTTGCATAGTTTGTTTGTGTGCCCTTGGGAGCAGTGTGGGGTCAGGGAGCAAGGGAAGTGAAAACGAACGGTGAGGCAATGGTGTCTGCACTCTGGGAAGAAGAGCTGTAAAGAGGAGAGAAACGGGATGGGAGCTACAGAAGTGGGGAGAGAAAGGAGAGACACAAGAAGGCCACTGGAAGGAGCTGGAAGCAGAGACCCTGGGATAAGGAGCGGGGGTCTCAAACTCATGGCCCGAGGGCTGTTTGCGGCCCTCTGTACAACATTTTGTGGCCCTGCCCTAAAGGAATCTTTTTTTGTTTTGTTTTGGTTTAGGTATTTGGGTCACATCCCCCAATGTTCAAGGCTTACTACTGTTTTTTGTTTTTTTGATCTTTGGGCCACACCCGGTGACGCTCAGGGGTTACTCCTGGCTATGCGCTCAGAAGTCGCTCCTGGCAGGCATGGGGGACCATATGGGGAACGGGGGGATCGAACCATGGTCCGTCCTAGGCTAGCGCAGGCAAGGCAGGCACCTTACATCCAGCGCCACTGCCCGGCAAGGCTTACTACTGACTTTGCACTCAAGGATCAACCCAACTTTGCCTCCTGCAGCCCCCAGATAAATTGAGTTTGAGACCCCTGATAGGAAAGGAGCAAATGGCTTCAGAGAGGAGGAGGGAGGGGCCCTAGAGCTTCTGGGAAGGGAGGCAGTGAAGATGCAGGGGACAGGAGCTGTCCAGCACACAGGTAGGACGGGAGACCCTGGGGATAAGAGCCTACTGGGTTAACAGTGAACAAAAGGGGTCCTGCAGGATGAGTGGGAGCTTCCAGGGATTTTTCCCCCGTTTGGCAGAAGGGGTCTTACCCAATGGCTCAGTGGTGACTTCTGGCTGTATTTGGGGATTGCTCCCAGGGTGCTGGGGATTGAAGGCAGTCCTCCCACATACAAAGCACAGCCCACACTCAGCCTGCTGAGCTCTCTATGGAGCACCCTGAGGTGGTGTCACAGTGTCTGGAGTTGCCTCCTGAATAAATAATCACCTCCTTCCTTATACCACCACCACCACCACCTGCCCCCCAGCCACCCACTTGCTCTCCAATTCATTCTCCACTGTCTGAGATGATGAGGACGCTCTCTGAGGATCAGTGCAGTCACTGATCAAAGAGTTGATGAGGAGAAATTCTCATGGGAAGATGAACTATTCCAACAAAAAGGTTCAACAAAGGGGCCGGAGCAGTGGCGCAAGCGGTAAGGCGTCTGCCTTGCCAGCGCTAGCCTGGAGCAGACTGTGGTTCGATCCCCCGATGTCCCATATGGTTCTCCAAGTCAGGAGCTATTTCTGAGCATATAGCCAGGAGTAACCATTGAGCATCACTGGATGTGCCCCCAAAAAATAAGGTACAGTCAAAAGCATAAACATATTTAATAGTTAATATTTGGTAATTATATAAAGTACTGGGTTTGGGGTCTAACTTGGGTTTAGGTTAATTTGTTGGAAGTTTTATATCATTTTGTGTGAGATCATATTACAAAGTAAAAAATGTGCAATCTTTCTAACAAAAGAACTCTGTCTCTTCAGGATATATGGTGAAATAGCTACAGATGAAATGCTAGTCTGGGGCTGATATGGAGTAGAGATAAATCAGCATTTGCCTCGAGTGTGATGGGAGATCATTGGAGTACATTTATTGGGAGTTACTAGGAAGCCCATGAACTGTACTTCCTGACCTGGAACCTCGTGGTTCTCTTCCTATAATGCTTCTCTCACTCTAGCAAGTCTCTGGGCTTCTGCCCTTTCAGCAGCATCCTTCATCAAGGCTCCCTCTGTGTCCCACTGCCCCAAGAACAGACACCTCCCCTCCCTGGTGCTTCTCCTCTGACCTGTGCATTAGGCCATCTCAGCCCTTTCTTATCTTTTCACTTAGTGTTCTCATCTGCTCTGCTCACTGCAGCCAGCTGGGAGCCTCAAGGACAGGTTCCACCTATCAAGAAGTGGCGGTGGTCCAGATACAAATTTTAGGACACATTCACTCACTGGTCAGGACTTGAACCCAGAACCTTGAGATCCGGTGCATTCCGGGATTGGGGGGCATGGCTGCTTCTTTGTTCCCGCCCATCTGATCCCCCTCTGGGTCTGGCACTAAGTCCTAGTCCCGCCCATCTGATCCCCCTCTGGGTCTGGCACTAAGTCCTAGACAGGACTTGAAGGAGGAGCCAGAACAATCCTGCAGGGGGTTGGAGGACCCAGGCCTGGGAGAACAGGCTTCATCCCCAGTGAAATGTGAGCAGATCTGAAGGCAGCACAGTCTCTCCTGGCACAGCACATGCTTAAAGCCAACGGCAACTAAAGCAGAGGGTGAGGCTAACAGGGGAAAAGCCAGACATTCTAGGCTGCGCACAGAGACATCATCACTTCCTCCAGCTGTGCTTGAAGGCCCAAAGGACTGTGCTAAGAGCTGTACTTGCATCTGTGGGTCTCCTCCCCACCACACAGGGGGCATGGGGATGTTATGTCTAGCTGCAGTCAGAGCCCAGTGGTTCAGGGATGTCTGTTTACCTGTAACTGTCCCCAACCCAGTTCCCTGCCACACAGTCTTCTCTCCCAAGCCCCTTCTGACCCCAGCCTTCACCCGCTCCCTTCTGATTTTTTTGGAGGGGGTCACACCTTGCATATTCAGAGGTTAACCCTGGTTCTGTGTTCAGGGATCACTCCTGACAGAGTGCCTTGGCAGATCCATATGGGATGCTAGATATGGAAACCGATCAGTTATGTTCAAGGCAAGCACCCTACTCGCTGTACCATCTCTCGCACACCTCCCTCTGCTTCTGGTGAGATCTTTTCACACCTGGTCTCATTTGGGAACCACACCCAGTGATGCTCAGGGGCTACTTTCAACTCTGTGCTCAGGAGTTGCTCCCTCTGGCTCCAGGGATCAAACTCAGAGTTTTCATATTTAAAACATTCGTTCAGTCCTTGAAGCAAGCTCTCTCTCTCTCCAGACCCCCTTTCTGTTCTTAGAGGTGGAAACCATCAGCCCACATTTTTCTAGTTACCGTGACTTCCCTTCCTCCCTCCCTTTTCTTCCTCTTTTATCTCTCTCTCCCTCCTCCCCTCTTTTCCTTCCTCCTTTGCTTCTTTCTTTGTTCTTTTGATGGAATGGCTCCATCTCAATGTTCTCCATGTTCCCAGCTTAGTCTTCTGGGTGCCCATAATCCCTTTCTTACTCAACAAAGCCTGGCCTCGAAAAGAAAGCTTGGAGGACAGCCAAGGATGAGTTTCTATGAGGGAAGCCACCGGTGTTGGGGTCTGTGGCCCAGAACAAAGAAGCCCAAGGGCTCAGAGGGAGAGAAATGACAGAAGTGAGTCACTGCGGGTGTGTGGGCCAGGGAAGAAGCCAGGCCCAGAGCCCTGTGATGGAGGGCTTTATTTTAGCAAAACCTCAGCCATCACATCCGGTTAATATTGCTAATATAAATTTAATAGGCTTTGTAGTGGTGTGTGGTTTTAATTTGTAAACTTGCTTTGGTTTTATGGTTGTAGAACTATAAACATTAGTTTATATTTAGTTTTTTTTTGTTCATAAAATGTTCCTGAGAGTGAAAAAGAAGGGTGGCCTAACCTAAACTGAACAATTTCCTTGCAATTGTGCCTCCTCCACAAACAAAGCAAACAACGTGGGGTGGTCCCGGAGAGTTTCCAGTGGAAGAGCACAGGACACTTCATGGCACTGCCCAGCTGGCATCTCTGGAAGTGACTGTGGGCTTCCCCTCTGCCCAGCACCACTGGGTGTGGCCCCTACTTTAAAATAAATAAATGAAATTCAGGAGGAAATGTGAACAGCGTGGACTCAGATGGCAGAGAGGAGAAAGAGGCTCTAAGAGGCCACACTCACTGGCCCCCAATCTGAGCCTTGACAGCCCTGGATGGGAGCCAGCATCAGTCTTCTCCCTTCACTCCCCAGGCTGCCTCCTGCATCTGTGTGTCCCTTCCCATGCAGCCTCCAGGAGGCATGGGAAGAGAAAGGGGCTTTGAATTCTGGGGGGCAGAGCATCCACTTACCTTGGATGTCCCGGTTGGGGTTGCTGCTCTCGTCTTGTGTCTAAAGAAGCTCAGATGTCCCTGTTTCCAGGATTCAGTGCACTCCAGGCTCCAGGAATGGTGTGGGAAGGAAGGATCCTATACTGACATTGCAGCACCAACGTTTTTTTTAATGGTGGGAATGTTGGGGCCACAACTCAGCAATACTCAGTTACTTCAGACTCTACTTTCAAGGATCACTCTTTTTTTGTTTTGTTTTGTTTTTTTGTTTTTGGGGCCACACCCGGTGACCCTCAGGGGTTACTCCTGGCTATGTGCTCAGGAGTCACTCCTGGCTTGGAGGACTATATGGGACGCTGGAGGATCAAACCACAGTCCGTCCTAGACTAGCGCTGGCAAGGCAGACACCTTACCTCTAACGCCACCGCGCTGGCCCCAAGGGGAGACTTGGGGACCTTATGGTGCTAGGGATCAAATCCCGGTCCCCTATGTGCAAGTTAAGTTCCCTACCTGCTGTACTTTCTCTCCAGCCTCCAAGAATATATTAAATTCGTTGACATTTTTTTGTTTGTTTTTGGGTCACACCCGGCAGCGCTCAGGGGTTACTCCTGGCTCCATGCTCAGAAATTGCTCCTGGCAGGCACGGGGGACCATATGGGTCATTGACATTTTAAACATTTTTTTCTACAAGTATAGAAGTAGGGCTGGAGCAGTAGTACAATGGGTAGAGTGTCTGCCTCACAGCAACTGACCTACTAGAAAGCAACTATGAAAAAACTCAACTAAAATCATATAATAATATTTAACACAATAATTTAAGGGTTTGATAAAAGGCACAAGGTTGAATTTAAATTACCTCAATTCACAAACAACTCCATACTCAAAGACTAACAAATTATACAAAATAATATTATTCAAATAATTATTCAAATTATTCAAATGAGACCCAATATCAATACAGTAATTATCCATTTTTTCAAATGGGACCCAATATTAATCCTTTTTTTTTTTTTTGGTTTTTGGGTCACACCCAGCTGCGCTCAGGAGTTACTCCTGGCTTTATGTTCAGAAATCGCTCCTGGCAGGCTCAGAGGACCATATGGGATGCCGGGATTTGAACCACCGACCTTCTGCATGCAAGGCAAATACTTTACCTTCATGCTATCTCTCCGGCCCCTGTTTTTATTTGTTTACTATTCTAATAAAGCTGCTCTATTTAAAATGACATTTATACTATTCATATATATTCTGATATCATATTGAAACTTTTATGTATCTGTACACCCATCTGTCACATTTACTCATATATACTAAGCACAGAGAGATAGTACAACAGATAAGGCACTTACAAGTGACCCAGATTGAATCCTTGAGTCACTGCCAGGAGTAATCCCTGAACACAGAAACAGGAGTAAGCCTTGAGTACAGCTGGATGTGACCCCCAAACAAACAAAAAACCTCTCATATGTACATAGTTGTATAAAAACACAAATATTTACTGTAGCTTACATGAAACAGGAATATTTATCACAAAGAAATTCCTGGTGGTGAAATAGGTCATGTCCACCTGGAGTTTAATCTCCATTATCAGACCTAATGGAACTTAATTTTTAATCTTTTTTTTATTTTTAGGCCACACCGGGTGGTGGTGGTGGTGGTGGTGGTGGCACTCAGGTGTTATTCCTGGCTCTGCACTCAGAAATCACTCCTGGCAGGCTCAGGGGACCATGTGAAATGCTGAAAATCAGACTCGAGTCTGTCCTGTGTTGACTGTGTGCAAGGCAAACGACCTACTGCTGTGCATTCACTCTGGCCCTGGAACTTTTTTTTCTTTTTGAGCCACACACAGTGATGCTGAGGGCTTACTCCAGGCTATGAGCTCAAAAACCACTCCTGGCTTGGGGGACCATATGGGATGTCAGGGGTTAGAACTGCGGTCCATCCTAAGTTAGCACATGGAAGGCAAAACACCTTACCACTTGTACCACCACTCCAGCCCCAGGCCCTGGAATTTTTAATCTTAAAGGTTTCTATGAATTAATTTTATGAATTTTGCTTTGTTTGGAAGTCACTCTCTGCTCTGTACCAAGAAGTGCTTAAGAAACCTTATAGTACAAGTCCTTATCATGCACTAAATAAAAATCAAATAAAAAAGATTTATTTATAAATCAAGACTCTTTTCTTGATCTGAATTGCAGAGGGAAAACATTGAAGGGCCTTGACAAGATAGAGGACCGATTCTAGTATAGGTCTTACCAAGAGTTGTGGATCTGGCTTAGTGGTGGACCACATATAAATGTCTTTCATGTGGACATTCTAAATTAAATCACCAGCACTTCAAACTTGAATAATAATAAAAATAATGCAGTGTGAAAACTCCCTACAATTGTGTTAGTACAAAGTTATTTCATAATCTTTCCGAGATTAAGAATTATGAAATACAGACAAGGACCTACAGAGCTAGAACAGTGGGTTGTTCTATCTTTCTTGTTCTATCCAGTTCTATTCCCAGCACCACATATGGCACCTGAGCCTCACCAGAAGTGATCCCTGAACACAGAGCCAGGGATAAATAAGATTTTACCACAGCCACATGTGGCCCAAAACCTTCTTTTAAGAAAAAATAAGGCGGGGGGGAGAGGTGGCGCTAGAGGTAAGGTGTCTGCCTTGCAAGCGCTAGCCAAGGAAGGACCACGGTTCGATCCCCTGGCATCCCATATGGTCCCTCCAAGTCAGGGGCAATTTCTGAGTGCTTAGCCAGAAGTAACCCCTGAGCACAGGTGTGGCCCAAAAAATAATAAATAAATAAATAAATAAGATAAAGGGTCAGAGTGATAGCACAGCTGATAGGTTCTTGTTTTGCATGCAGTAGACCTAAGTTTAATCCTTGGTACCCCATATGGTCTCTCAAGACCCAACAACAGTGACCTCTCAGCACTGAGTGTGGCCCAAAAGCAAGCAAAATGAGTAAATAAAAAAGATAAAAGAGATAAAAGGGCCAGAGTGATAGTATGCAAGTATAAACACAACTGATCTGGTTTTGATCTCTAGCACTCCATTAAGGTTCCTGAGTCTCACCAGGAGTGTTCCCTGAGCTCAGAATCAGGGGTAAGCTTTGAGAACTCTCAAGTACGACCCTCCCAAAACAAAACAAGCATGTTTTAAAAGAAACAATTACATAGAGACTCTGGGAAGTGTCTCAAAGTAGGCAGTGGAGATTCTGGCTTCCTCACGAAAACCTGGAGCAGAGAGTTGAGAATCACAGGCTATTTCCAGGCACTTGGCTGCAGAAAGACACAGTCATTTGCTGCAGGTGATGGTGGGCAGAGCCCAGAGCTACTGGGAACATTCAAAAGTCAGAGAAAGGCAGAAGACCCAAGACCCCAAATCTGAACATAAACAGTCCAGATTGTACGTTAAATCTTTTAACTTCATTTTATTATAGGTATTCCCTGTTCCACTTCTCTCCTTCATCATCATTCATGTTGCCATTCAAGCCTGCGTTCAGGCTTGGCTGCAGTTCTGATTCAGGGGCACCCCTGAAAGTTGAGGCCCCAGCACAGCACTCCAAGTTCGCTGAGGCACCCCACTCTAGAGAGAAACGCCGTTATGGTTGTGATGCTCGACAGAGGGCACTGTGGTGTTCACATATTCACTCAGGGTCACCTCTCCTGGCCCTGCCTGATCTGCACTTACCTCTAGTTTCCGTGCTTATCATAGATTACACTCTCACACCCAATGAAGTGCAGCCAGACATGGCTCTGTGGTTCTGGAAAGGGCAAACAGCAGGACTGCTGGGATCATGCTAAGCACATGTGGGACACTGGGGATTTGAACTCGCGGTCATAAGCTGACAAGGCAGAGCTGCAGCAGACAGACAAGTTCAGAGTAAGCTGCTCTTTTCAGAGGAGGGAAATTGATTCTGCACCCAACAGAAAGCTAAGGCGCCATTGGTTTGGGTGCCAGCAGGCAGCCCAGGACTGGCAGAGAAACTGGGAGTTTAGGAGGGAATCCACAAAAACAAAGGAAGCACAGAAAAATGAGTGCCAAAAACTGAATTTCAATGTGCCTCATCCTTGGCCAACCACCAAGTCACAAAGGTGTCTGGGAGGTGCCCAGAGCCAGGCAGATGAGGAGCACCAGAAGCAGAGTCTCAGTGGCGCCCATGCTACCCAGAGAAGCCAGCCTGGAAGTTGTGTCATTTGTGCTCTGAATCTGGCCCAACCGCAAAACACCAACAATCAACAAAGCACAGCAGAGCCCAGAACCAGTGCAACACTTAGTTTCCAGACTGCAGAGACAGGAAAGCGAGTGGGTGGGAGGACCAAAGCCAAGTCACAGCCGAGTCTGAGCAGGCACAGATGTCACAGTGAGCAAGCCAAAGTCTCCAAGCAGCTGCTCTACCTGTAACACA
>PVKC010020052.1:0-17500 GCA_004027635.1 Crocidura indochinensis
TTAGAGAAGTTCTTGGCATTCAGAGAAGTATTCCAGCAAAGAGATCAGAGACAAACCAAAGATGGAAACAAGGAAACCAGTACTGGACCCAAAGATCTGATCAAAGCTTAGATGAACGGCAGGACAGAGGAGTGAATTAAAGCAGAACCAGTGAGTTTGGGGGCCACAAATTTTATTTGATAGGAAATAAAATGATGTAGAGGTTAAACATATAGGCTGTGGGATCTCAACTTGAGAAATATGATCCTAACAACTAATTTAGACTCATAGGTCCTAGTTTCCTCATTTGTGGAAGAACACAAAATACAAGTTGCTACTCCTTAGGACTGTAGTAAAGTGGAATGAAATAAAAAATAGAAACAGTACTTTGAAGAGGTAACTCTTATCCTTAGGGGAATTTGGTTTCAGTGCAAACATCAGAACTGAGGAACTCCAAGTGGGACTGTGCCCAGATGTAGTATCTTTCATCCACAAGTTGGGAGGCTCAAACAGCAGGAGACATTATCTCTTCATTCCAGAGGCTAAAACCCCACATACAAGTGGCAGGAAAGCCAGGCTCACCCTGATGTGTCTGAAAAAGGAGACTTCCTTGGCTCTCTTTCAGCTTCTGGCAATCTTGGCATTTATTGGCTTGTAGCACAAGTCTCTGCCTCTGTCTTCACACCCTTCCCCATTCTCTTCCCTCAATGACCCTGGGTCTCCCTGGCTATAGGAGCCTTCACATTACTGACTCACAGGGCTGCAGGAAAACCTCATCTTAACCTAAAGCTTCATTGCCTCTGCTCAGATCTTGCTTCCAATGAACTCACATTCCTGGGTGCCAGGGGTTAGAACTCATTTGGACAATTGGAGGTGGGGGTAGGGGGAGGCTTTGGATAGATTGATTTAGAGGAATGAGAAGGACAAAGTATATTCTGGAGAGACTGTTTAATGAAAGAAACAAGAAGAGAGGGCATCTGGTTTGACCAGCAGTCATGGGGAGGATGATTTCCAAGGATCTGAAATAATTAGGATGAGATGGATTGAAGAGGTGGGGAGAAGGGAGTGTCCAGAGAATCTGAAAAATTCAAAGCAGAAGGATGAAGTAAAGAGGAGGATAATAGGGAGAAGGAGCTTTGTAGGTCCCGAGTTTCTGAGGGCAAGGACAGTGCCTTTTACTTAGCTGGCTCAGCCTGGCACAGACCTGGATGCTGCAAGAAATGTTCACCAAAGAGACAAACGTATTCAGGTTTGCATATGTGACTGCAGTATGCCAGTTGATATGGGCAGGTGGGAATTCAACCCTGACATTTGTGAGATAGAGTTTGGGATTAGAAATCCCAGCTGGGAGTTTATTTCCAGAGAAATAAAAAAATTATAATGAGATTGACAGGGTTTAAGAGCAAGCAGGGAAGACAGAGGAGATTTGAGGAGGAGAAACCTGATGCATGGTAGCTTTTAAAGCTTGGGAGAAGGCAGAGGAGCTATTCAGAGAACTGAAAAGGAGCTTTGGAGCTGGAGGAGGGGAAGAAGGAGGTGCAGTGTCCTGGAACTCAGGCAAGGAGAGTGTTTCAAGGAGGAGGCGGTGGAGCAGCTGCCACCTCAGAAGCAGAGGTGGGGGCAGAGCCTGTGGATCTGCTAATTAGGAGAGACCAGGCAAGAACAGGCTCCACCTGGGTAGGGCTAGAGGAGGTGAGTGGAGCAAACTGGGCCAAGAAGCCCTGAAAAAGGAGGGTATGGATTGACTTGAGTGAGCATTTGGGCACACATTTTGACAATATCAGCTTGAGAAAGGCTGGAGAGAAACAAAAAAAGAAAACATAACGTGTTACCTATGGACAATCAGAGTTTGCAAGTTGGCTGGTGACACAACTACTTGCATATGGCCATGGTGGTAGAAGAGAGACAGCCCAGGAAAGGAGGAGCATTCATTTCTCAGTGCCAGAACAATCTCCTTGGAGGGTAGAGGGCAGAAAGAGAACAGTGATGCCCAGGCAGATGGAAAAACAATACCCAGCCCAGCCTTCCAGCCTCAAAGGCTGATGGGTGTTTGTTCGAGGACACCACCCCATACTGGGGGGAGAGAAACGGTCCTTTTTCTCGGTCCTTTCATCCACAGGAGCTTAGTGTCCATGCTTGCACTGATCCCTAGAGACGGGAGCAGCGTCTGGCACACAGGGGGCGCTCTGAAAATACATTTGACAGAAAATAACAATGACAGCATCACCTCCAGCGTCTGAGCACAGTTAAGTGCTCAGGATACTCCAGGTCATTCACATTCATTATCTCACTTGAGATTTACAACCGCTCCATGGAGAGGCATGCCTGTCATCCTCACTTCACAGATGCAGCAAAGTTCTGGACGATGCAGTTAAGTTTCCAAGACCACACAGTTAGGAAATGGTAGAAGCAGGGTTTGAAACGAAATTTATGTAGCCATGGAATCCTCACTTTTGACTAGCAAGATGTTTTTACTTCAGTGGGGAGATATTGGGGGGAGCGGTGTGCATGTTACAAGTTAGTCTGCGTGTGTTCAGGTGTCCTCTGGTCCATGTAAATGTACAGTATATATGTGTATGAGTGTGTGTGAATGTATGAGTGTGGCTCTGTGTATAAATGTATGTGCATGTCTGTAAGTGTGAATATGTGTGAGTGCATGAGAGAAACTATGTACATATGAATGTGTATATGTGTTTGAGTATGTAAGAGTGAATATGCAAAAAAATGCAAAAAAAGAGTGAATATGCATATGCATGTGTCTAAGTGTGGGCATTATTGTGTGTACATACATGTCCATGTGTGAGTATATGGATATGAGTGTGAGTGTATCTGAATATGAGTGTGCATGTGAGTTTGTGTGTGTGTGTAGGGTGAGCAGTCAGTTGTGTTACCAACTTTGTGAGAACACACACACCTTCCACCCCTGCACCTAGGTTTCAGCTCTCCCGCTTGTTCTGTTTGAGACGGTGGCAATTGGATTTGGCTCTCAGGTAGGTTCTGAACTCTGTCCTGAGACCACTTCTCCTTCAGAGGTTTCATTGGGGGTCCCTGCCCCCACAGTCTGCCCCATAATTCTCCTTCCTTGTTTAAAGGGACCAATGGGTTTAATGATTAGTTGCAGCTGTGTCTATAGACTCCCAGGGTGAGGATGAATGGCTGGCGCTGCCCTCGCCCCTGCCCCCCACACACAGTCTATGGCAGATTAAGGATGAGGGAAAGGACCCTCCAGCCCGGGGACCTGGGGGAAACAGGTCTAGAGAAACTGCAGCCATCTAGAAAGGTCTTTCCTTGGATTCTCTCTCCACTTGCTCTTGCCAAACTGTAGCTTTGCCTGCAAACAACCCCCCAACCCAAACCTCTCACTGAAGTCCTCTCTTTTCTCACCTCCCCAGTTCTAGGGGGCCAGTCTAAAGCTGCCTATGATTCCCCCTTGCAAGGGGAGGCCCTTCGAAGGGGACAGAGAGCAACCCCTAAGTTTCTGCTGTTGTCTAGGGAAGTGGGAGTGTCTGTATCTTTGTGTGTCACTGAAAATTTCCATTTTTCTGTGCTTTGGTGAGTGATATCCAATGTCTGAACATGTGACAGGGTCCTTGGTGCTCCTTGCTCATATGTGGTGGTGTTTGCCATGGCTACGCGTGTCCCCAAGGATCCTTCTTTTTTTTTTTTTTGGTTTTTGGGCCACCCCCGGTGACGCTCAGGGGTTACTCCTGGCTATTTGCTCAGAAGTCGCTCCTGGCAGGCACGGGGGACCATATGGGGAACCGGGGGATCGAACTGCAGTCCGTCCTAGGTTAGCGCAGGCAAGGCAGGCACCTTAGCTCCAGCGCCACCGCCTGCCCCCCCCCCCAAGGACCCTTCTAAGGGATGAATGACTGTGTCTGTATGCGCAACAAGGCTGGGTCCTGCTCCATGTGCCAATGTCCTTGCTCTTCTCAGCTGTCATGAGTGACTCTTCCCAGCCTGTTCTGCATTCTGGAACCACTTTCTTGTGTCCTAGGAAGAAGATCTCTTGCTGACGTGTGATGGACACTCATCCCCAGCCTCCAATTCTCATGGCCCTTGAAAACTCAGACTTCAAGTGACAAACTGGTCTGTCTCCAGTCTGTTCACCAGGGCTTTCACTGGGCTTCTAAGGCCGTGGGCTTCAACTCAGTGCTCAGAGACTTGGGACCTCTGCCTGGCAGATTAACTCAGTCACTAACTATGGTTGAGGCTTCCCAGTGTCACTTCTGCCAGAAGCTACCATATCCATTGTATGGCCTTTCAGTGACACAAGTGCTTGTGGAGGCACATTCAAAGCATTCTGACTTCTGGTCCTTAACACCCTCCCCCAGTGTTCTCTCCTTTCACATCCAACCCCTGCCTCTCTGCCACCCTCCCCAGTGCTTTGGGTTCTAGAAAAAAGTAAAGGGAAGGAGGTCTCTGAAAGCTGTTGTTACTCATGTCCGAACTCAGAAGCTGCAGAGGAGAGACCTGGGGGCTGGAGCTGCTGAAGGGTAGGAGGGAGTAACTGGGAGGGGCTGAGCCTGCATAGAGGAAAGAAGAGGACTCAGGTCCATCCTCCCGCAGTCCCCCTGCCCCTGCCACACACACACTCTCACATACACTCACCCTGTTGGAAGGTGACATTTGCTATTAACCTTATATTGGGCCATTTTGTAAATCAATGTCACTTACATTTAATAACAAGTGTAATCAAAGGAATTATGCAAATTTAATTTGATGCTTCTTGAATTATGCAAATCTGCGGTGCACATAATGTTCTCTGACATGTGCCCGGTGGAGGGAGAGCAGGGGAGAAAGTGGGGAGGGGTCGGGTAGGGAAAGGAGGCTAGGACTTGGGCCAGGGGGACGGGTGGGTTGAGACTGAACTCCAGGGTCCAGGAAGGCAGTGATGGAGGACAATGATCAGCTTCGGGCCCGGTAGTTCCTGTTGCAGGGTAGGGGCTGGCCTAGTCTGGCCCCTGCACCATCTCCCTGCCCACACTTTGCAGCCACCTTGCTGCTTACTTGTCCTTGTGTCTCTTTCTGTAATTCTATGAGCAGAATGTGACCTGCACATAGGGCCAAGACAATCCAGGCATGGCAACTAGACACTCCTCTGGATGCTTATTTGTTTGATTTGGCTTGGGAGCCATCTCTGGCAGTGCTCAGGAATCACTCCTGAAAGGGTTCAGGGCCCATATAAGGTGCCAGGAATCAAATCTGGGTTGGATTGAAAGCAATGCAAACTCAGCTGGTGTTCTATCACTCTGGGTAAATACTGAGATGATATGTGATATGTTACCACTGAGATGATATGTGTTAAGTCAAATGTGGGCCCATTATGTGCAAGAGACTACCAGTTGCCACCACTTTGGTGCATCTTCCCACAGAAGGACATTTCACACTGTACCTAAGTAGACCCAAGGATGCTGATTCCTCCTGGCACCCCTATACCAACACCACCCAACAGAGATAAACAAACACTGGCAAGTGAACCTGCAATATACATTATAGAAGTTGATGTAGCCCTACTGACTTTCTAAATAAATAAACAAAAGATTGTAGGGGCCGGGCGGTGGCGCTGGAAGCCTTGGAAGGACCGTGGTTGGATCCCCCGTGCCCCAGGCCAGGGGTGACTTCTGAGCGCATAGCCAGGAGTAACCCCTGAGTGTCACTGGGTGTGGCCCAAAAACAAAAACAAACAAACAAAAAAAAGATTGTGGTTTTGGATGCTCCATCCTAGAAAGGGTTCCTTTGACTGACCTTTGATCTGCCTGAACTCAACTCTCAGTGCTGTTGTAGACTGGAACAAAACTTGTATCTCCAGAAAAGTGCCTTCTTCATTATTTTGAAAATAAGAAGAGTCAAAGAGGAATGAAAATTCTTCCCAGACACAAAACTTTCTCCCGAATAGTAGATGCTGGTAGAGGAGCCCATGTGTGGATGGGTTTCTTTCAAGCCCTTACCTCCTCTGCAGTCCCACTCCCACTAAGGTCATCAAAGCCTTGCTTAGTGCTCTGCCTGAGACATGGGGGGTTAAAGCTGTGTATGTTGGGGGGAATTAGAAAAGAGGTCACGGGGCCCGGGAGATAGCATGGAGGTAAGGCGTTTGCCTTTCATGCAAAAGGTCATCGGTTCGAATCCCGGTGCCCCATATGGTCCCCCGTGCCTGCCAGGAGCAATTTCTGAGCATGGAGCCAGGAGTAACCCCTGAGCGCTGCCGGGTGTGACCCAAAAACCAAAAAAGGTCTGGCTCATCTCTGAGATGAAGCATGAAGCATTCCATAGGAATTAGCCATAGTCATTATGTATGTCCTATATGTATGTTTGTATGTATATATGTATGTATGTCTTGTCTTGACTTGACTTTAAGGATGGTTCCTTCAGGACTAGAGAGATGACTCAAAGGGCTTGATCCTTGGCACAACATAGTTCTTAGCATTGCTAGGAGTGCCCAGAGCTGGGAGTAGCCTCCAAAGTATCATCAGGTGTGGCCTAACCAAATAGTATTTCACTCTACAGCTTTTTTCAGCCCAACCATCATTCTTTGTGGGATTTTCACCGGAAGGTTAGAGGGGCTAGTAATAGTTGGGGTAGAGGACATATCTATCAGTGAGAGTGGATGAATGTCAATGCAGCATGTAAAGTTGTTGTTACTAGGGCCCGGGAGATAGCATGGAGGTAAGGCGTTTGCCTTTCATGCAAAAGGTCATCGGTTCGAATCCCGGTGCCCCATATGGTCCCCCGTGCCTGCCAGGAGCAATTTCTGAGCATGGAGCCAGGAGTAACCCCTGAGCAATGCCGGGTATGACCCAAAAACCAAAAAAAAAAAAAAAAGTTGTTGTTAGTAGATTGTGGGCGTTGTTCTGGCTCACAGTGTTTTCCTCTTATTGTTCATGTGTCATTTAGTCATTTGCATGCCCACCGGCAAGAGATGGTTGTTTGCTGTATCCATCTATCGTGTCTGAGCCAACACACCAGAGGGTTTTGTTTCAACATTGTCTTCAAATATGTTAGAGTATATGAGTGAGTCTCACCCGATCCGGTGAGTCCATGTGCATCAGAATATGTGTCCCTTTGACTGATTTCATCCAATTTAGGAATAAATAAAAGTAGTCACTCTCCACAATGGGGCTATCATCATGTCAGGCTTTTCATAATGGGTTATCTGTGTCATCACCCAATCACCATTATGACGTTAGAGCTGGTAGAGTGTGCCCAGTTGTATTTCCATGCATGAGTTTTCACCATGTGTTATTATAACAGGCATGTTTCAGCAGCTAGAACATGAGTTGTTACATTTAAATTGTGCCCTGTGGGGTCAAAGTGATAGTACAGCAGGTAGGACATTGCCTTACACATGGCCAACCTGGTTAGATCCCAGAATTCCATATGGTCCCCAGACCCTGCCAAGAGTGATTTCTGAGTGCAGAGCCAGGAGTAAACCTGGAATACAGCTGGGTGTGGCTCAAAAAACAAAAAATTAAAATAATAAATAAATATCACCCATTGTGTACCACTCACATGTGAAACTGAATGTATTATCAGGTCTGAGTTATGGGGAATATCATTATCTCCCCTGTAGGTTATATATAATCATCTGTTTGGAGCTGGTACAAGGTGTGTTGGCTATTTCATCTTTAAAAAACAATAGTCCCCAAATTGTGAGGGTACCAACAGACTTGAATGCTCATGGTGTGTCTCTGCATGACTCCAAGCCTGAGTTATCAGGGGTTATCTTGGGTGACAATGCATTTGCATTTTAACAACATGGCGTGTGCCTGTCTGAACTGGCACAGTGTCTATGCCATGGTGTTTGAGCACCATATTGTCAAATGCTGATGTTGTTCCACTGTGTATCTATGTGAATCATTGTTTCAGTTGTCACAGTGTATGACTGTATATCACTATGTATGATTTATGCATTTGTATTTATGTTAGTGTCTGTGAATATCATGCTTAAGTTGTCACGCTGTGTATTGGCATATTTGAGGTATTAGAAAGCCTGTTTGTCACCATTGCTGAGTGTATTTATGTGTTTAGGTTGTCAAGACAGATCTGTGTGGTGCCACCTTAAGGCTTCTCTATGTTCCACCCTATGGTTTTGCACACTCATGTGTATCTGTATGTTTGAGATTTCACAATGTCTGCAGGCACTGTGTTGCAGTTATCTTCAAATGTGTGTGGCAACCCACTTCTCAGCATGGGTTCAAAGGTGGAAAAAAACTAGGAATGAGAGGGAAAGAGGGGGAGCTGGAAGAGGGAAGGGGGCTGAGCCATAGTCAAGAAGGGATGGGATGGAATGGGGGCTGGTGGGGGTTAGTGACAGAGTGAGCTCTAATTGGCCCGCGGTGAATTATTCACATGTATAATCCTCGAAGAATTTCAGCACGGGCAGTGCCAGTAAATGCTGTGCATGTTTAAAAGTCATTTCCATAAGTAAGTGCAATTTCTCTACTGTTTGCCCCTGTTTAATGAAGTGAAATCTTGTTTGCATTCCTCCCAATTTCCCAACGAAAGGCACCCAACCGTTTGCACCAAAATTACACCGCCCAAATTAAAACCCGGGCTCCAAGGGAGGTGAGGGGACCGCTGCACTGGGCCCTTCTGGGAGGGCCTATGGCAGGGTGGGGGCCAGCAGGAGCAGGGCCTGGCTTTCTCAGCTCATTGCTTCCTTGCAGTTCCTGTGATTTCAAGTGCTCTTCCCACCCCAGGTCCCCATTCCTTTTGGCCCCATGGTGTTCTTATTCCCCTTTGCCTCCCTTTGTTAAAATAAATCTCTGGGTTCATGGAACTGGGTGCGAAATATTTACTTATGTATATGCAAATCTGCCCCTACATGTACTTATATGCAGTAATGTGTGCACTTGTGATATGCGATCATATGCTATGACAATGGAAATACAACACGTCACACAAATACATACAGAGAGCTGCCTCCCAGGGCTGGAGCACATGCTTTGCATGGCAAAGCCCTAGGTTTGATCCCAGCATTACATGGTTCCTCAAGTATCTAGCTGAGATTAAACACCTGAGCAGCCCTGGTCATGGCCCAAACTACACCTTCCCCTTGGAAAAAATCCACATACTAGTGAGTCAATGCTATGTTCAGTTATGTATCTGGTCCTATACATATATGTGGAATTGAGTCTGTGCCTAGCTTTATGCATTGTAGATACTGTGTGTGAAAACCCAATATATTGAGACCGAAGTGATAGTGCAATGAGTAGGGCACTTGCCTTGCATGTGACTACTTGGGTTCGATCTCTACACCCCATATGGTTCTCTGAGCACCTCCAGGAGTGATCATTGAGCACAGAGCTAGGAGTAAGCCTTCAGCAACACCAGATCTAGCTCAATAAGAAATTATAAAAAATAGAATACAAAGGACACGAAAAAGATGGCAAGAAATTGTGGATACTAGCATGGCTTTAAGGGGACTCCTAAGCGGTGCTCAGGAAAACTAGGGGTCACTTTTGCAATGTTTGGTCAACCATGCAGGATGGTTCAAATGGTGATTTTTAGTATTAGACATGGAACAGTAGGAAAGGTGGCAAAAAGGTGGCAAAAGGCAGCAGGAGCTTGGAATTTAGTAGCCTAGCAGGAGCAAATCTCAGTAAACCAGCAGGGGTGGCAGTGGTAGAGTCTCCTCCTCTCCAGCACTTCAGCCCTGGGCTTTTTATACCCTGGACCAACTGCCATCTAGTGCCAGTTACAAGGGGCTGAGAGTCTGGTAACTGATGTCTTCACCCTTAAAGGGTAGCTCACTAATGGCTGGCCAGGGGCCAAAAGAGTTTCTGTTTCCTTATAGTGAAAGAGTGCAGATCAAAACTGGAGGTACAATTCTGGCAGTGTCCTGGGAGACGTGATGTGAGGGCTCAAGCTCAATTTCCTCTATGCTGAGCTGCACTCCTCAATGCTGAGTTAGCTCCCTGGCCTGTCATCTTTTTCTATGCTGTGAAGTACAGGACTAGAGTATTGGGAACCACTTCTCCATTCTTCTCTGAGAGGTTCCTGGGGAGCCCCTTACCCCACCCAACTCCCTACCTGTCAACTGCACTGGGGCCTCAGGATCAGAGAAATCACTTTCTTTCTACCTAGCAGTGTCTGTAGGTCCTTACCTTCCAATCATAAGCCCAACTTGTGTCCAGTACTTGAACTTTGGTACTCAGAGAAGACTGGCAAGGTACCCCCAACACAGCTCCATTCTCTTGGAGCACTGCCCCCTTCTAGTGCCCCAGAGTCACTGCATTAGGGTCACATTGGTGTGGAACTAGGAACTGTCTTTATCTGAATTTGCTAGCAGTGTTGAGAATGAGCAGAGATGGAATTGAGGAGAGGGCATGAAAAGATGTCATCACCATTAGGGCCTCCTACTGTTTCCATCTGGTCTGGACCCCTACAAGGGACTCTTGAAGTACAAGAATTGTGAGTATCCCAGTTATAGAGGTGAAAGAATTTATGGGTCGTGTCCACATTGGGTTGGGCATCTTTGATCTTTGGCCTTGGTGCTTGTCAACCCCTTCACCAGCCAAATCATGTACTGCTACCCTTCTGGGTAGAACCGAGCAAACATGTCCCATGACTACAATGGCACGTCATCCTCATATCCATGGACAGTAAGAGTTTCACATGACTTCAGGACAGATACTGAGGACAGAGTTGAAAGAGGTGGAGGCTGTTTGCTAAAGGTCTGGTGGAAACTGTCAGTGTTGAGGGAAAGGGGTTCAGGAGCGGGGGGAGAGGAACCATGATGAAGAGTCAGAGCCCACCACCTCATCACATCCTTAAAGAGCTGGCATATCGAGGCATAGGGGCAAAGTAGCATCCTACTCCTGACCCTTCTGTCTTCTCTCTCCCTTCTGCGTTCCTCACTCAGAGCAATCTGCTTCAGCACAGCCTTCCCTACAGTTCCCATGGCTCCCACCATCATGGCTTCCCAGGGCTCAAAATAAAGGTCTTCTGCTAGCAGTAAAACAAGCCCTTCACAGTTGGACACTACCTTTTCTCCAGCCTGAGCTCCCCACCAGGCTCCCTCACCTGCTCATCACCATTCCTGAGCCCCCACCAAATAGGAAAATAGGTGTTTCTCTAGGACTCCTCAGTACTTGCCTTTTGTCCCACTTTTGTTCATGGTCTTTTTTCCTGTTCCTAATGCCACCCACCAATGGCTTCCCTGCCTTGTAGGAATCGTCAAGACTGATGCTGCTTTCTTCTAGAATGTTCTCATGCCAACCTGCCATAACCACCTTTACTAAGTCTGTGATAGGAATCTCTAGTCCCTTCCAGTTGCCAGTGGGGGACAGGGTCAGTAAAGCAGGTTTTTCTGAGCACCTCTGAGGCTGCCCAGAAAATGTTTGCAAAGGCTTCCTAGCAAGGAGCAGGTTAGCCAGCAGAATGTGTGGGGAGCCAGGGCAGTTTAGGAGGCTAAGCAAGAGTTCAAGGGCATCTTCCAGCAGGAATGAACCCCAGCCTTTGGTCTCTATGGCTTCTGTGGAACCAGGCTTCTCCCAGAGTGCCCAGGACCTCTCTGCAATGTGCCCTTGGCAGGAGACGCTAGAAACTTGCTGTACACTGAGAGGCCCCAGTGGCATGAGGGAGGCTCCGGGTAAAACTGACTTTCCTTCCTGTTTCCCCAGGGACCCCAGCTCCCTACAAGCCCGGCAGTATTTTTTGAGCTAATGCGTTCATTGGTGCCTCCCTCCTGCGGGAGCGGCCTGCAGTGACGCCCACTTCTCTCCTGGGCCTCCCTGCCTGCTTGCCACGCCAGATGCATCATTCCCCCACCAGGGAGCCCCCAAACCCATCTCAGATCCCCCACTCTACCCCTTTGGGCCCCAAGACCCTCTCACTGGTTTTCCCCCCCATTAAGCACACTGATGCTTTTTTAGTAACTACCCGCACCCTCAAACCGGCCAGACTCCCCCGGCCACGACATCTTCCTTTTTTCCCCTCGAATTCCTGCCCAAGATCCTCTTCCCTCCGACCTGGCTTCACCCCGCGTAGCCGTGGTGGTGGTGGTGGTGGTGGGGTCGCTGGCCTTGGGGTCACCAGGAAGCGGCTGGGCTGCATTGTAGCCGCAGCTGCCAGGCTGGGCCCGGACCACCTCCCGCCACCGGGTGGGCCAGCACCACTGGGTGCGGCCAGGGATGGGGGGGGGGGTCCGTAGGCTCGGGGCAGGCAGGAGGCGGGATTTCGGCTCGGTATGGGCCTTGGCTGACCCTCCCCTAGGCCGAGCGGGTCTGGGAACTGGGCCGGAGCCCCCAGCTCGCTCCCCCGCCCACGGCCTCGGCGCTTTCATCAGAATTCAATTTCCGCCCGTAAGTGACTCCGCGGGCCCCTGATCCTTCCCATGATGAATGAGCCGCCGGGCCGGGCCGCGTCCGTCACCGTCTCACCCTCGCCTCGGCCCGGGCCGCCGCCGCCCCCACACCCGACCTCTCCTCCGAGCGCCGGCCCCGGCCCCCCACTGCTCCCACCCGGCCCTGGGCCCTCGGGGTACCTCCCCGCTTCGCCCCGGCCTGCCCCACGCCACTCCATCCCCGCGGCAATGTGGATTTCAATCCTAGGCGCTCTCTCTCTCTCTCTGTCTCTCTCTGTCTCTGTCTCTGTCTCTGTCTCTCTCTCTCTCTCTCTCTCTCTCTCTCTCCTTGTCTCTCAGTGTCTCTCTCTTCCCCTGTCTCCCTCCCTCCCTTCTTCTCTCCCTCTCTCCTCTCCCTCTAACACCTCTATTCATCTCTGGGACCAACATCATTTATTTTGCACTTCCCAGATAATTTACTTTTTTTCCCTTCTACAGGAATTCTCCATTTCCCTATAAAATGAAAATTCATCTAGAATTACATCTTATGTCATCATTATGTTTATTAAGCGTGGATGATGTATATGAACAGGACGGGCTTGCTGCTGAGTGCTTAATGGTGCATAAGATTAAGCCGAGGCTCTCAGCTGCGCAGCGACTCCCCTCCGGTTCCCATGTTGTCGAGGCATGCTGGGAGGACAAGTTCCAGCGCGCGGCCAGGTGAACGCGCCGCCCCCGCCCGCCGCCAGGCCGGGGACCCCCGCCTCCCACTCCAGCCCGCGCCCCCGGAGGCTCGGGGTGTCCCTTCGGGTCCTCCTGCTCCCCGATCGCCCCCTCCCCCGGTTCTCTGCGCCCCCATCCCGCCCCATCCCCTTGGGGCGCGCGCGCATCTCTGGGTCCCCGTGCGTCGCGATCAGCAGCCCGGCCTGGGTGGGTGGGCGTGGGTGGGCGCCCCCACATCCCTCCCTGCCCGACTCGGGCCTGGTCCGACGTCCGTCCGCTTGCCTCTTGCGGGCTCCCCGGTCCCCCCTTCTCCCCCGCTCCCCTCTCCCGGCGCTGGCGGCGGCCACCGCACTGCAGCGCCGGCACCAGCAGTCTATGACAAAAACATTATCCTTCTGCTGCTAAACAATCCAATAAACCTCTCCACAGGGAGAAAGTTAACCTCTTGTCTCTTCGGCTGATGCCTTCCCGCCCACGTGACTGCTGCCACAGTAAATTCAAATCATTAGTCTCCTCACCCCATCAAAAAACTTCTATTAGTAATGGAGACCTCGCCGGAGACCTTCCGCGGAGAGCGCTGCCTTCCCAATTCCCAGTGGAAAAATTCTGCGCGAAAAACTAATTCTACTTTTAATAATCTGTCATCAGGACCAGAGGCAGTCATAAATTATAGGGGAGCGCGTGCGAGAGCGCGCCACAAGAGGGAAATCAGGGCGAAAAATCAAAGCCCAAGTTTGACAAACTTTCCCGAAGATAAATAATAACTTACAAACAGGATTAGTTGTAAAGTCACGCTCCGGCAAGCAGCCACGGCGGCAATCACGTCTGTCGAGGGCCGCGCCGAGGCACCTGTCACCGGCCCGCCGCCTCCCAGCCTTCCTCCGGGCTGCACCCTCCGCCCGCCCGCCGGGGCTCCTCTTCCTCGCCCTCAGGCTTCCCTCCCAAGCCCCTCCCGGCCGGTCTCCTCTTCCTCCTCCCCCCCATCCTGCTCTTCCTCCCCCTCCCCCTTTCTTTTCCCCCCTCTCCTTCCTCTTCCTCCACTCCTTCCTCCTCTTTTGCTCTTCCCTCCTCCTCCCTTATTTTCCCTTTCCTCCTCCCTTCCTCCTCCAGTTCTTTTTCTACTTCCCACTTTTCTTTTCTCCTTCCTCCCCTTCCTCCTCTTCCTCCTCCAGTTCTTTTTCTACTTCCCACTTTTCTCCTCTCCTTCCTCCTCCTCTTTCTTCTCCTCCTCCTTTCCCTCCTCACCTTTCTCGTCTCCCTTTTCTCTTTCCTCCTCCCCGTCTTTTCCTGACCCCTCATCCTCTCTGTTCCCTTGTCCCTAAGGTTGCAGATCCCATTCCCACTGAGGATCCCACCGAGCATCCCCAGCTAGCTGCCAGGAGCAAGGAAGGGCAGAGGAGGATGGAAGAATTCCTGGTATCACCATTCTCTAGGATTGGGCCCTGCAGTGGGGACTCCCTGTGGGAACAGGCTTATGGGTGCGGCCTGAGCAACCTCCTGCGCTCCAAGTCCTGTTCCAAATCTCCAATTCCCTACCCCCAGGGAAACTACATGAGAGTTGGGGGGGTGTAGTGGAACCCCGAAGTTTATTTGTTTGTGTTTCTGGAGGGTGCCGGCAGGTTCGCTCCGCCTGTCTAAAGGCCCGGCTCCCCCCAGCGTGACCCCCCCACCCCGCCCTCACCCCGCACAATCTCGGCGCTGACAGCCGAGCGGGTGATAAATGCCGGCGACGCGGGGAAGGAATTGCGCAAAATAAAGAAGCATGTTCCAACAAGTCCTGTCAGGATTGTATTGATTTAATCATCTGCAGAAATACACATTCTGGATTACTGTAGCGTGCCGGGGCCGTGGAAGGGGCGGGCCGGCCGGCGAGGGCCGCGAAGGGCGAGGCGGAGCCGGGGAGCCAGGGGCGGGCAGAGACAGCCAGGCCCGGCCCAGCCCCTGCCCACTGGCTCCGCCCCTGCCCCTGCCCCGGAGGCTGGCAGGGAAAGCGGGGTGAAACAGGGACACTGCTGGGCACCGTCTTCTCTCACGTGAGCCCCGCCAAGTGGATGGATCTCCATGATTAGAACCTAAGAACTGCCCCGGGTGTGGGAAGGAAGAGTGCTGAGTCACGTAGAGGGCCCCTCTTACCCCCCTGTCTTCAATTATAGGGAGCTTCCCTATCCCATCATCTCCTATCAGCTATCAGCTTCCAGGAGTTGTTGAGTGACATAGGGTAATTCTTTTTCCTAGTGGGGCTGACCTGTACCCCAGCCACTGAGAGAGGGGGCTATATGAGGGCTCTATGAGCCCCCAGTGTAATGGGCTTGCAGTCCACTAGGCGTGCAATGTAAAGCCAACCAGCAGACATCATGTAGCTTCTGGCTTGTGCTCAAAAAGCCTCACGTGAGGTCCCACGACAGCATAGGTTTGCTTTTTGGCCTTTTTGAAGAAACAGACCCCAACCGGGGGAACTGGGGTGGCAAATAAGCTAAGAGACTGAGCAACACTGAATGTGAAGGAACCCAAATTAGAAAAGGAAGAGGAAAGAAACCCATTTGATGATTAAAAATGTTATTATCTAATGGAGCCCTTCCAAAAAACCAACAAGACAGTCGCTACTTCTATGTCCCTTTTTTTACAGATAGGAATAGAAAGGTTCTATGGTTTAAGTGGTTGCCTTCAAGTCAGATGGTTGTGGTTTGGATAAGCTAACTATGCAGTCAGGACTGCCAGCAGCCTCCAACCCTTTCCCATAGACTTAGGGAGAGACTGGTGTGGGTTTGAGAAGAGAGAGAGAGAGAGAGAGAGAGAGAGAGAGAGAGAGAGAGTGTGTGTGTGTGTGTGTGTGTGTGTGTGTGTCTGTGTCTGTGTGCATGTGAAACCAACTCCTCTGAACAGTAAACCAGGTCCACTTCAGAGTTGAAGACCTGAGAGAGAGAGGAGCTCAAGAGGTGCTTGAATCCCTAAGGATTCAGAGAAGTATATTAGGGGTGTGTGTTTTTTATTTTTCCTGTGGAAACACTGCTGCACAAACATATGATCCCTTCTGTGTCATCAGTGCCTTAGTCCTGGCTTGGTATAGTGGTGGGCAGTTTTAGATAAACGTAAAATGGGATAAAGAATGTAGACCCACTAGATGCCAAAGAGATAGCACAGTGGTAGGGCATTTTTCTTGCAAGTGGCCAACCCAGGACCCCATATGGTTCCCCATGCCTGCCAGAAGCAATTTCTGAGCTCAAGGCCAGGAGTACCCCTGAGTGTCACTGGGTGTGGCCCAAAAAAACAAAAAAAAATGTAGAACCACTAAAGAGGTAGAGTTTTATCTCAAATCAGAGAGACCAGACCCAGTTACCACGTGGGGATAGAGCTCATGAGAATGGCTTCTTAGGTGAAGAGGAGAGGTATGACCCCATACTTCTGGGGTTAGCTATACCCAAGAGAAAGACAAAATGAGCCAGCCTAGTCATAGCACAAGTATGACAGGAGATCCTGGAATACAAACTCTGGTGTCCAATGGACCATGAGCAGAAATGAAGTAGAAGTGAATACTGAGGTGCTAGAGCATTAGTACAGTGGGTAGTGCAATCAATAGCCTTGCATGCGGTCAATTTTGGCTTGATCTCTGACATCCTATAGGGATGGTTTCTCCAGCACCACTGGAGTAATTACTGAGCACAGAGTCAGGAGTAAGAACTGAGCACAACCCAGTCATGGTCCAAACCACAACCCCCATCCTTCAAAAAAGGGAATACTGAATCCGACTAGGAGATGAAAATACTTCTTTGGGGGCCACTGAGTGAGGAGGAATATCAGGAAAACATGGGAATAAAGGGAAAGGAGAAGGGCACAGGGCATGTCTCTTGAGAGAATAGGACATCTGTCCCATCCTGTGAGAGGGTGCCAGCTCATTCACTCTCTCCACTTGCACCAAATCTGCCTCCATGGAGCTTTCCCTTCAGCCCCAAGGGATAAAAACACAAAGCTATCAAAAAGCATCAATAGCATTTTCATAGAGCTTATTATTCTCTGCAAGGTTCAATGGCTAGTGCACTTGAACTCAGTCCTTCCTAGAAGAGTAGGAGATGAATACTAGCAGGACTCCATTATACAGACTAGGAAGTTGAGGCTAGGGGCTCCAAGAGCTCTACTGATTTGCTCAAGGTTACACTGTCGGCCTTGGCCAGTTATTTCGTACCCCAGCAGACTCACCTAGTCAGATACAGAGCCCTCAGTGCCACAGTGGCTGAGTCAAGTTCCAAATTCTGCCCTTGGCCAAGACCTTACCCCTTCTATACCTTAGTTTCCACATCTGTGAAGTGAGAGAGCCGACCCGGATCTCTCCAGCATCCCTTGATTCCTCCCAGCAGGGATCCTGGCTCTTGGCCCTTCCCATCCCCACCCCCAGAACCCAACCCTCAGCCCCCTCGCCCCCAACCCATCCCCTCCGCATCCGGATGGGCGAAGCTTCACGCTCCTGGGCCCCTCCTGTTCCCCGCGTGCCCGCGCGTGACTTTCGCGCGCGCGGCT